>BSCZ01002279.1:0-31964 GCA_027924225.1 Bjerkandera adusta | reverse complement strand
GGGGGGGGGGTTACTAGCCAGTTTCGCCGTCGCCTCCCAATTGTTTAAGTCATCTGTGCAATTTACCTGTATATACTCGCGCAACCCGCCACCGCTGTCATTTATGGAACCGACATCAAAACTCCCCGTCGAAACAGCACAGCCAAAGTCCTGGACCTGTGGATCAAGTTAAGCCCATGGCAGCGGAGATAGAAGCATGCAAAACATATCATGAATAGGTGACACAAGGCCCTTGCATCCGAACGGAATGCAGCGATGTGATGCCAGAACCATCTCTGCGACATACGTGCATTCGCTGCTCTCGCAACCGAAGAGCCCGTCGTGACGCGATTTGAATTGAGCTGGCACACGACGTCAGCAATTTCAAAGACGCGTCGGGGGGACTTTGGGATGGACAGATCGATTGACTGCATTTGTAGAAATACGCGACCTGTATAGGCGGTCGAGTAGATGGACAGCTGAACATGAAACTTGGATATCATTGGCAGCGTTTGATGGTTTCTCAGCTCCATTGGCCCTGCCACTGGAATGACAAGCTTACGATAAGCCGAGCCTGGAGTTTGAGTGTCTGCTTCAGTCGAGCGAACTCGCGGAGAGCGCGCAGAAACTTGGGTGAAAGCCCGCGCAACATCCCGATGTCGCTTGGCAAGAGGCTTGGTGAACTATGGTGAGCTTAGACAAATAGTATACAAGCTCGGAGAGGGCCCCATTACGTACGACTTTGTTCAGGCAAGAGGTGGCCAAGATCGAGTGCTATTTTGAACAGAATTGATGCAACATTGAGAGGGATGGCACCAGGGGCGGCGTGTTTGGAGGTATAAATCGAGTTGGTGTAGTCTGCCCCAGCCCTTGCGAGCTCGTGTGACTCTCGGATGGAGGGGGTAGGAGTCGACGCGCCTTCAGGCGAGCTAGACGCGCAATGTCCAATGCATGAACCTCCTACTCTACCACACGTAGGTCACATTTGTCGACACCTTGTAACGGTTAAGGTACGGCGCTGCCATCGTGCCAAGACCCACAGGTTGATCTGTCAAGAGGAGCGAACGTTAATGGAGTGGCATGGCATCCGCCCCTCGACCGTTCTGCATGCCGGCTCAATTGAGGGAGTGAGGAAAGGTCGAGGGGAGACACTTTCGCACGACATTTCAAAGAAGGGTTGCTCACGTTGACCGGAAAGCGACAGCACTTGCGGAGAGCAGTGGCGAATGGAGATGGTGGCGGTCGGTGGCGGTCCTAATTGTGAAGGCTTGTTTGAGTTCAGCAACCGGCTATCGACCAGCGCGACGCGTCGTGGAGAAGACGGGTAGTCTGGCGTATTGTTCCTGGGCAACAGCGCTGATCTCGCCGGGTTGTCGAGACCTGCACGAGGCGGAGGGCAGCGCAGGCGTCAGCAACGGGGGCACAGCAACGATGAGCAATCTAGCGCGACGACGGCGAGACGTTGGAGCTCGCCGTGGGCTGGGGCGACGGGGACCGCGTGGTGGGATCAGAGACAGCGGCGAGGGAGAACCATGAAGCAAGTTTGAGTCGTGAGGGACGCTGGTCGAGGCTGCTCACATCGCGGAGTGGTAGCAAAGACGCCAGTAGACGCCCGAGCGCTGGACGACTTGGGATGGGCGCACCCTGACCTTGATCCTGCCCAGCTCGCCCCTACACCTCCCCCCGCCCCTCCCGCCCACGCCGCCGCCACCGAGCGCGGTGAGTACACCTTACATCGGGTTTCTGGAAAGCCTGTCGCGTCTCCCGCCCGCTACCTCCCACACACGGACCCTCGTCGCAGGCTACGAGTCCAACATAGCGCAACGAGATATTGCGACGCACCGCAAGGCGACCAGTTTCCCCCTCCGCCAGTCTCAACCCCCCAAACCGCCTGTAACGCCCCCTCAAGTCTCTCCCACGTACGACCACCGCTCATGGCTGCCAGTGTCATGACCGATTCCGCCAACAACCCTATACTCTCTGATCCTGCTCTCCTGACCGAGCAACGCATTTGCCCGGGCTGCAAGCTATCCGTGGTGACCGAGAATGGTGGCGTCGTTGTGGCGTTCGGGTGCGTGCACATTGCTCTGAGACCATGCATTATCTCATAGACATTTCCTTAGTCAATCATACTTCCACATTGACTGCTTCAAGTGTGCGAAATGCAGCCAGCAGGTCACCGCCGACACCAATCTCCTCCTACTTTCCGATGGCTCTCCTGTCTGTGCAAACTGCTCGTACTGCTGCAACGTCTGCGGGCTCCCTATCCTCGACGAGGCCATCATGACCGGCGACGACTCCTACCACGCGCATTGCTTCAACTGCAAAGTTTGCAAGAAGCGCATCGACGAACTCGTATTTGCAAAGACAAGCCAGGGGATATATTGTATGCCCTGCCACAACGAGCGTGTCGCACGGAGTAGACGACATCAGGAGAAGCGAGACAGAGAGAAACGAGAGAGGGAGAAGAAGGTCGCGGCTGTGAATACTGCCAGTGTCCCCGACGCCGGATCTTCAAGAACGCCGCAAAGTTCGAACAAAGTACCGCAATCTAATTCTGTACGTGTGTGTATTTTTGCGTACAATCTCTGATACACTAATCACACTGATGTCAGGTCTCCCGTCCATCCACTGCACCTGCCGCTACCGAGTCCCTCCCCACCGCCAGCATACCCTCAGCCAAGGCGCAGAACCAAACACCGCGAACGTCAGAGTTTGCGCCCTCAGTGACCGGTCGCTCGCCTACGCAGCAACCGGGCTCCGCAGCGTCCGAACGCTCGCAACCGAGCTCTGCGCGCCCACATACCTCGTCGGCGGCATACCCAGCGACGCCCAGCAATGCTGCATCAATGGCTCAGCAGTCTACCCCAATACCAAGCGCCAAGAGAGTCAACACTATGCAGTTCGGTCTCCCCGCGTCTCCGTCAGTCATGCGTGACGCTTCGAACAGCGACCACGCGCGGGGGAATACCCAGAATAGGTCAGATAGTCTGGGTGTACCCGAAGCGAGTAAGGCTCTGCACAAACGGAGAAGTTTCGACGATCGTCCGTTGAATATGCTAGTCACGCAAAACTTGAAACCGGACGCGCCACCTAGCCCGACAGCTCTTCTCTCACCCGAAGGGGCTCCCGTTTCTCGCAAGGACAAGCGGCGATCCATCAACCCCCTACTAGTCCCATCCTTCAACTCTGCCACACCGCCTTCTACCACTCCTTCCACCCCAACTGCGAGCGGAACACCTGCCCTCGACCGCGCTTCCTCACCCATGCGGGAACAGTTCCCTGCCGAAGTCAGCTTATCCCCACCTTCATTTACGACCGCCGATACCAACCATTCACCGCACGTACCACGGATGCAACTCGATACCTCTGATACTACCCTAAACGACAGGCAGTTTTTGGGCAGGTCCCGTTCTGCTTCTTCTAGCGACACGCCTCAATCAAGTCCATACCAGCAACCGAGTCGCTCTCCCTTGCGACTCAGTATCACGCTTGACCGTGTCCCCGCGCGGACAAGTAGCAGGACGGACCTACGCAGTGATACTGCGCCCGCGTCATTTTACCCTGACGAGCGGTCATCGCCTAGCTTGTACGTTCCGAACGGCGGCAACCAGCTGACGAAACAGCGGTCCTTTGAGAACAGGAATCGCAACAGCTCGTCATCACTTGGCATGGATTTAGCCCAAAGACCACGATCTAGCAGCACCTCCCGACCGACCTCGCCTGCGCACAGGGCAGATGTTCCTCACAGCATCGAAAGTGGTACCGACACTGAAGCGGAAGGGGAAGAGCGCACCACAGTTCGTGATAGTGTTCCGCCTTTGCCACCACCGAAGGAACCCAAGGGAATCAAAGCTGGACTACGGCCCCCACAACTCAAACTGGACACCTCTCATGTCGGTGACGAGGACTACGCAGATATCAGCCAGATCGACAGCGAAGGCGTGTCTGAAGACCTGTCGCACGAGGAAGAACCCGTGGAAAGTACATCACACTCAACTTTCATAGCCCCAGCATTGCCGCCCATCCGGTTCTCCATGAGCGGTACTGACTTTGCGGAACTCCTGAAGTCAGTCGGTGGACAGGAAGGTCTGAAGGCGCTCGACAGGATCGCCGAAGGCAATGAAGGCAGAAGTACAGATGTTTCACCCACTCCGCCTCCGACCGCAGCGCAGCCGACAACTCCCACCAACTCTTCGAGCCCGGACACAAGCATTGATGCGACCCCGGTCAGACGACCAAACGGTTCTGGCAGGTCATCTAATGATATTCCGCGCAACGGAATGCAGCGGTCGCAATCCACTGGGCGACACAACCGGCCCGCTCGTCCTGCTGCCGACGACATTCGTACCCGACAGCGAGTCGATTCCGCCGCGTCTTTGCCACCAAATGGCGCTACCGACCGCCGCGACCAGACGCAGATCACCGTCACCTCGCCGGACAACATGACCACCAGCTTCGTACGCTCCGACACTTCAGAGCTAATACGGCGGAGATTGCAGGAGGCTTTGAAGGATTGCCAGGAGCGCGGCGCAAACTACGTAAAGATCGATACCGAGTTCTTAGGCGCAATCATGATGCTTGTAGACCAACAAAGGGAGGATTTCCAGGATATCAAGCGGAAACTTGACGGCATGAAGGTCTGTCGAACCCACAAGACATGAATTTCCACGTCTGATGCATATCATTGTTAGCGTGCGAGCCAACAGTACATGGACGGTCTATCTGTGGCGTCGACCGAATATGACAAAGAACTGAAGGCGCGGCGCGAAGCAGAAGCAGAGGTCACTCGCCTTCGTGTCCTCCTTTCCGGTCAAGCTGTACGGTTAACTGCGATCACGGGCGAGACACGGAGACAGGAGGCTCAGAAGCAGCTCTCGCAGCAAATGAGCGATAGCTTGTCGTCCCTAGAGCGTGACCTCTCTAAGCTCAAGGTTGAGCGCGACATGACACTAGCCGAAGTCGAGGAATTATCGGCGTCGAAGAGGTGAGAGCGATCTGCCACGGTTATCAGCACCTTATTGACATCGTTTTCCAGCTCTTCCAGCTTGGCTTCCAACGCGGCCGATGAGGGTGCGAGGTTGAGCAGGGCGTTGTCAGTGCGCTTCGACAGTATCAAGAACCAGTACCAGGGCGAGCTTCTTCCCCTTGCGGCACAAAAGGAAGCCCTTTATAGGGAGATTACCGAGCTTAAAGCTTCCCGCGACGCCTTCTTGGAAGAGACGACGATGCTTAACGCGCGGAATGAGGAGCTGGCACAGCTGAACGCACAGTACATGCGCCGGATGGAGACCATGTCAGATAATTCGCACGAGTACGAGAAGCGCGACACGTCCCTGGACAAGTCGCGGCCCGCGAACCTGAATGCCTCCGTCACGTCCTCGACTACCGCCTTCTCCGATGAATCTGGGATGGTCAAGGTTACGAAACCCGACGCCTCGGAGATGCAGCCTATCCCGGTGGTCAAGAAAGCTTTCGGGTGGGGATCGAAGACGCGGGCCCAGGCACAGGGCAATAACAGAGACTATGGAGCGCAGGAGCAACCCAAGGCCAAGCCCCGTGCGGAGCACAGCTTCCAGCAGGTCAGCGCGCTGCGGCCCGTCCGCTGCGAGCACTGTGGGGACAAGATGTGGGGATCACTTCTGCGATGCTTGGGTCAGCGCCTTTCGTTTTGCTTAAATATGTTGCCACTGACAGAGTTTGACCAGGCTGCAACATTGCCGTCCATACGCGCTGTGCCCAACACGTTCATTTATCATGTTCCCAGCAAGGGCGTGACGAGCTAGTCATTGTATCGGGTACGGTCTCCGCACTGTGGGAATTCAGGAAACTTAACTGAGCTTCGATGTATTAGGTCCCACGGTGTTTGGACGAGAACTCTCCGAGCAAGTTCGCGCTGACTCCAAAGATGGCGAGCGTCTGATACCTGTCATTGTTGAGAAGTGCATTGATGCTGTGGACACTCTGGGTACGTGATATCCACCAGTAAAAAAGCCACCGAAAACTCACGGTCCTCGTAGCTCTGGACTATGAAGGCATCTATCGGAAGACTGGTGGCCTTGGCCAGTCGAAGATGATCACACAGCTCTTTGAACGCGGGGACTATGCGTCTATTGACCTGAAGGACATGGACCGGTTTAACGATATCTCCAGCGTCACGTCCGTGCTGAAGACGTACTTCCGCTCGCTGCCCGATCCCCTTATGACCTTCGATCTACATGATAAATTCATGGCCGCTGCGACGAACATGAAAGACCCCGCGATGAAGGGCGCTAAGCTGCAAGAGGCCGTGGACGAGCTGCCCCGCGAGCACTACTACACAGTCCGCGCCTTGATGCTGCATCTCCATCGGTAAGTCATCACTGGTCGCGTCCCAGCCTCTCATGATGCCAACATCCCCGTTTTTGCGTTGTATCAGTGTCAGCCAACACAGCGAGCAAAACCGCATGGACCCTAGGAATCTTGGCGTCGTCTTCGGTCGTACGTGCCGTCTCCGTTCTCCCTCTCATCGCCTGCAGTGTGCTGACTGCATCCTACAGCGACGCTGATGCGGTCCCGCGACCCCTCGGTCGAGTTCGCAGACATGGCGGGCAAATCGCTATCTGTCGAGTGGCTCATCGAGAATGCACCCGCCGTGTTCGACCAGCCGTCTTCATCATAACAGATATCGGTGTTGTTTATCAATATCTTATGCGTCTAGGCGTTGTCATATTACACCCCGTAGCAGACGTCTCATCATCCGTCTGTCATCCACCCACCCCATCTCACCACCCTCCTTCGACTTGCACACATCTCCACCCCTTTGTTCAGTTCATTGTTTCTCCCTTCGTTTCTTTTTCGTTTCGTTTCGTTCGGGTGATATGCGGACAGTCCCATTCGTTGTTTATGTCGGTGTTTCACTCCTGGATCTCTCTGCTTGCGCACGCGTGGTGCAGGAGCTCGCTCATCCCCATCTCTACCTCTTGTCCGCCACCAGTAGTCCCAGCTACGTCCATGGATATGTATATCATCATATATTGGGTACATTATTCACAGTACATCTGTTTGATTATTAGGTGTATTTATTCCCCTTGAACAACGAAAAAGATACTTCCATCACCGAGAGCCTGCTGGTCGAGTATGTAGTGTATGAGCATGAGAGGAGGCGAGGGTAGCAGGAGCTAGCGCTGGATCTCACGCGACCGCTTCGACTTCGCCTGGGAGTCGCTGTTCTGGGTACAGTACAAAAAGTGCCGACGGGGACCTGTAGTTGCACCTGTTGCGACAGCGGCAACGCGTGCGCCGAGAGGCTGTGGATCTGTCCCACCACGGATTCCGAGAGAAAACATCCTATCAAATACTAGACAAATCTTTCAGCCCTGTGTAGTCATGTCATGGTGCGATCGAGTGCTTACAGGTCGCGGTGAACGCTTTTGCGGTGGTCTGGCAGCTCAGATGCGTGAGTGACAGCGGCGGCGAGACGGCATCGAGCGTCCGGAGGTAGCGGAAGACGATAGACGGCTGGCATGGGCCTGGTCATGCGATGGCAGCGTTGAGACCACAAGACGCGCCCAGAACGGCGTGAAAGGACGAACCGAAGCGGAAGACGGCCTGGTACGCCTGTCGCCACTTATCTTCAAGCAGACGTGCACAGTTGGGTGGATCGGGGCAAGTTGAACACTGTGTGAGGTGAATTGTTGTAACGTGGAGGAGTGACGGAAGGTAACATACGCATTGGTATTCCTTGGCTATTGGCGTGAGTCCGAGTTTGAGAACGCGCTCCAGAAACCAGGTTCGACTTGAATGGCTGAGTGTAAGAACGTCATAGTGCTTGAGAAGACATTATACACACCGTTTCTCAAGCTTTAATAGCGTCCCGGGACTAAGGGTGCTGAGTTCCTCATCGGTCCACCCGCCAGGATTATCTAGCACAAAGCGACTCGATTCGCGATATAGCTCTTCCTCTTCGAAGAGCTCAGCAATGCGCATAGCCTTAATAGGTTTCCCTGCGGCATGTGTGATGAGGAAAGTTAGACATTCTTGTTGAAGGGCGGGGACGGTGAGTTTGTGGGAGATGTTCATCAGCCCTTCGACGTTATTCCATGTAATGTGACAGTGCAGACTACAGAAGGTCTTAAACACGAACACCAGGGGCATAAGGTGGCAGGCAACTTACTGGGGATATACATATTTCAAAAAGTCGTGGAAAGTATGAGCCTAATAAACACATGAGTGTGGGATTCCATATACGCCACATGGAGCCATACCTTTTCCTCTTTCAACACCACAACTGCATCAGGACCCTTGCGCCGAGTACGCCTTTGGGTCGCTGTCATGAATTTTCTGTCGTCGCCCGTATCTGCAGACAGCCTAGCGGCACTGGGAGGAGGACTCTGGAGTTGGTTGAGGCTTTGCTCGCGCGCCTTCTCCTTCGCCTCGGAGTCGCTCATCTCACTGTCGCTTGCCTCGGGTCGTGCATCGGAGTCGCCGTCCTCACAGTCGGAGTCCAGAGGGGCGAAGGTCATCTCTGAAACTTGATTGGACGTCAAATGAGCTGTCCCTGGGACAGTTGGTGGCTGCGAGATGGTAATGACGGAGGACATCGACTGCGGCCGGCCTGTCTCCGCCCAGTGTCCACTGAGAGCAGCCTCGAAGAAAGGCGAGGCAAAGAACAACACTTCTTTGTGGGCCCTATCCCTCAAAGTCAGTTACGCTCGTCACACCCACAGTGAGGTACTGACCAGAACGTCGTGTTCTCCACAACAATCTTCACGTTTCCTGGGAGCTTCGCGTTCTTGGTGAAGGTCGGGTCCATGTCGATAGAGTCCTCGAACTCGTCGCCGCCGCTCAATTCAGATACCGAGTCGTCGCTAGCATAGGATTCCGAGGACCATGGTGGTGAGCCGGCTGACCTAAATATGCCGGCCGCCGCTGCGTGGGTTTCTGTGGGTGAACTGAGTGCGGCAGAGGGATTGTTTGGACCTCGGGAGTTGCGGGCGATCAGTATATGCGAGGGGTTCACGGACATGGGAGGTGGTTACGAGCAAGCCTGCACGCCTTCGAAGCGAGCCAAAGCCCGATCGAATTGCCGCCCGTTCGGCCATCATTACTTTCCCACGTCACTACAGTGCGAACTCCATCATGATACCAACGAGGCAATCCCACAATCCCGTACCCCGGTCAAAACTCGCATGTCATGTCGGCTACGACAGCTCTGAACAACAAACGTGTGTCGGAACCAACACAATCTCTTCCATTCCAGCCAGTACTAGTAATTGGAATCTCACAATGATTGCGGCGGCGAATCACCCATAGCAATCACCCATAGCATCGTATAGCTACCGTACCTGTATGTCCGATTCGGTGCATCAAGCTGCGTACCAAGGAATTCAAAGGGAAAGAGAGCTGCAAGGAATGTAAAAATTTAGGAAGCGTCGACCCTCGATCCAAAGATTGGTCGGAATTCAGAATCTGGGGACCTCGGTCGAGACATCAGATATTAGTGGGAAATTATCCGCGACACCTTGCAAGTCGCTGGTCCATAATTCTCAGGTTCTGCGTCTCGTGGCACGACAGGACCATATTATTGCTGTTCTGTGGTGGTGTCGGCGCCTAGCGCCATCTTTGTGGCGTCCGGAGTAGTCCGGTGAAGTCGCCGCGTCCAAATGCCTACAGATTCGCGCTTTGACCGAAACTGAGCGAGCCATTGCAGTTCAAGGTAGGAGGGACGCAGTCGCCGTAAAAGAATCAATTATTACTCGTTCGGATGCCCTTTTTGCCGTAAGGGTTGGGGCTTCGTATTCCGGTCGGCCTCTTCCTAGCGGAAACACTGCGTCCAAGCAAAGGGCGCACGCTACTGGGTACGAGGAACAGATGTTTCCAGGAGAAACGCGTTGGAGGTATTTGTTGGTATGCTATTATCCAATGAAGGGGGGAGGCAGAGTACAGCACAGCAAAGCGAGTGAAAGTCTAGTGAAGCACCACACCAAGCACCGGAAGTGTATTACTTGTCACGGACGTCTTTATGATTGTCCACTGGGTGGTGGCGGTGGTGGTTGAGATTGTGACGCTTCTGCCGCCGGTGTCGCCTCAGCCTCGACCGCTCCCTTCGCCTCGGCTTCTATGCGCTCGCGTGCGCGGAACACCTTCGACTGCAAATAGTGCGAGTGGAAAACGGGCGTCGGCTTCTTCCCAGGTGTCGGTTTTGGCGGGGCAGCGGGCAGAGAATTCGCCTTGAACATGTGCTCGTAATGCTGCAGAGGCGACTGGTCAGCGGTGCTGTGCGACGGAAGAGAGCGCACGACGACGCACCTGGAGTATCCTTTCCGTTGGGTCTTCCTTCTTCACGTTCAGAATCAGACGTGCCTCATCCAAAGTCATCCGGTGCTCTCGTGTCAAGCGGTCAGTCAGTGAACCCGACGTAGCTGTCCGCATGCCCGTCACGTCCCCACCCAACGCTTCTGGCCTGTGTTTGGCATCTATCCAGAGAAGAAGAGGCGCATGTGCTTAGCATGCAAATGATTGTGTCCTTCGGAGCGACGTACTTTGCATCGCTTGTCTTCCAGCTGCGAGGAATGCCCTGCCGAATATTTGGGCACCGGCGATGGCAATTTGTACTATTACTTTTGGTGAGGACTAGTCCTAGTCAGCCTACATCAAGCTGAGCAACAATACACGCTCACCATGACTAGCGTACGGAAACAGGAGCAACGGAGGACGTGAGGGCGGAAGGAAAGTACGAATGAGCACGGCGGTCGGCGTCGGAAAGTGACGCGCCGCACGTGGGAACTTTGCCCTTCGTCCAAAATTTCGGTTTACCGCCGACCACTACCGCACACCCCCGCCCTCCGCTAATTTATTCCCCACATTGCCATGTCTCACCCTACCGAACACAAGGCAAAAAAGCGCAAGCACTCCGCGGCGGTCGCAGAAGCGGGGACGAGCGCAAGCGAGCCCTCGACCAAACGCTCGAAGACGGACAAGGTGAAGAAGGACAAGACGAAGGGGAAGGCGAAAGGCGCGGTCGTGGACGCGAAGGGGAAGGGGAAGGAAAAGCCGGACGAGCAGTTCACGGTGGTGGAGGCGACGCTGGACTTGACAATTCCCGCGATATTCTCGAATAATCTGAGGGCTGGAGCAGAGGAAATGCTGGACTCGATGATCATGAGGTGCGTACGGCATGTATGTTCTCGCGACATTGAAAAGAGTAATAAAACAGTTTGAAAACTTGAAGATACATCCCTGCGCTGCAGGGTGTTGTGCTCGCCCACCACAACTTGCGTTTTTTGAGCTCGACAGCCACCATCAAAGCGGACTGCCCGTTCGCGAATTGTCGCGTCGTCTTCGAAGCTACGGTGTGGAACCCGTATGTCGGAATGAAACTGGGTACATTTTCAGGCTAGAATTCGCGTTTCCACTTGATACTCACGTTTGCTCAGTCGGCAAGGTCAATCTGTGTTCTCCTGACCATGTTGCGCTTCTCGTCCACCGTACTTTCAACGTATCGATACCACGACACCACATACCAACCGACAATTGGGAGTACGAACATGGCCCCGCAGAAAACGACCCAGAATTTGCCGTTGAGGAGGAAAACGCAGAAGACGGTGCCGAGAAGGCAGATAATTCTGTGCATGGCGGACGATGGGTACACAAGCTCACCAACATACCGCTGGGAGGCCCAGACGGACGGCTGGAATTCACAGTTATTGGGTACGCACAACCGTTCATTATACTTCATAGCCGATACTGAACCTGTTCCAGACTAACGATCGCCAACCAAATGCTGTCTCTCATTGGATCGATTCAGGCCGACCCATTCTCTCCTGAACACGTACCGGAGAAAAACGTCCAGATATCTGTACCGCCACCCCGACGGCAGGAAGCAGAGTCGGATGTAGACGAGGTCATGGGCGACGAACCCGATAGCGAGAATGAGGACACCTTTGAAACGCTGGGGCGACTAGGGGATGCAGCGGCAGAGCGGGAGGCGGCGAAAAAGGCCAAGGACGAGGAGGCGAAGGAAGCGAAGAAGCGAAAACGAAAAGAGGCAAAAGCAGCAGCGAGCGCTGTTACAAGCCAAGAGGGCGACGCACAGCCAGAGAAGAAGAAAAAGAAAAAGAAGTCATCATAGGTGCGCCCCATCTAGTATCATTTATTTCGCGTTTAGTGACCGTTGCGCCACTGAAACAGTTTCTTCTTCGTGGATTTGACCTGTTGTTTCCTTGTTGTTTGTATCGTGGTAATTCATTGCACAATCCTACGTCGTCCAAGCCTACTTCGGTCAGTTGCCTACACGTTATAGGATTCCAGTGCTCTGCTGAAATTGCCGGTCAGATTCTTTCGAGCGCCGTGAGAAACGGACAGTCCGAAGGCCGTCCTCTGGTCGTGTGCCGTGAATTCGCATCGTATGGAACGTGCTCAGTCGACAGTGTTTTTCCACCGCCAGAAGAACCAACGTTGGCCTGAACTTGTGAGGTTATTTTTGCTCACGAATCAGAGCTCACCTGCAAAATTGAGTAAGTGCCAGGATTCGGCTTATTCTTCGTTGCGGCCAGGCACAGCTCGAAGATACGGCTCGCAGTCCGCGTCAGTTCGCCTCCTGCATCGCGGCGTCGGCTTGCTGGGATGCCCACATGTCCGACACAGCGTGGTGGTTCTGCCGCCCCCCACGGGCGACGTCCTGCGGTGAACGTGACTAGCAATTTGGAAGAGGACGCCGCAAGCGGCGAGTGCGGACACACCGTTCACATGTTCCCACCAGCGATAGCACGCACGTGTGATGCCCTCTGATGCCCATCTGTCAGTCGGAGCGAGCCTGACCGACCTCCATTCACATATGGCTCGACGTAACGCTTCTCGGAATGCTCCTACATATAAGACCTACGCTGTGCTGCGGACATTCCGGTCGTCGTTCCTTCCCGTCGTCTAACCGCTGACATGGCCGCAGATAAGCAGGACGAGCAGATTGTGGTCGAGGCGCTCGACTCCAAGGGACGCCGGGAGGACACTCCAAAGAGCGCTGCCCTTTCCCGCCGACAGAGCCTCAGCGCGTACTTTACGATTGCTGCCGCCGCCTTTGGTTTGATTAGGTATGTCGTCGAAATAATATTTTTGAACTTCCGTATTAAATAGTCGAACAGCGATGGGTGTGAGTACCTCCCAACCAAAAACTCACAAATGTCTGACGGAATACAGATCAAAATAACCTGATGACTATGGCCAACGTGAGTTTCATAGCACACCTCAACGCTGCGGTAGATCTAAATCAGGTTTTGTGAAATAGGTGGTTTTCAAGAAGTTGTATCCTACGGAATACACGTCCACCGTTTCGACGCGAGTCTCAAACTCGCTTCTTGTCGGCGCGGTCATTGGTCAGGTCATCGTCGGACTCGTCTGCGATCGTCTTGGACGCAAGGTCGCGCTTGTGGGGACGACATTGCTCATCGTGATCGGTGCTATCCTGGGCACCGCTGCCCATGGAGCCCACGGGAGTGTGCAAGGCATGTTCTGGTTCCTCACCATCGCGAGAGGAATTACTGGAGTGGTATGTACTTATCAGAGGAGGCGAAGCGCCACGACTGATGTTTCGCAGGGTGTGGGCGGCGAATACCCTGCGTCCTCCACCAGTGCCAGTGAGGCTGCCAACGAGAAGATGATATCGAAACGCGGTCCTGGTACGAGCGTTGTCTCTTGCGGCCGATACCCGAAACTCACCGCGCCACGACAGTCTTCATCATGGTTACAAACTTTGTCCTCAGTGTAGGTTTCCCTATCGAACCCATGATCCGTGACCTGGCTTACCCGACGTGGTAGTTCGGTGGCCCGCTCGCTGTCTCCGTCTTCTTGATCGTCCTCTCGGCCGCTGGCGAAGACCATCTCAAGACGGTGTGGCGCGTCTGCTTTGGCATAGGCGCTGTGCTTCCCTTGACCGTCTTCTACTTCCGTATCCGGATGCTAAGCTCCGTGTTGTACCAGAAGGGCGCCATCAAGCGTCAGTTGCCTGTTCTCGAATATTGGACTGTGGCGTGAGACTCACGGCGTTGTTGCAGGTCGTGTACCGTACTGGCTAGTCGTAAAGCGGTATTGGAAGACCCTTATTGGGACGTGTGGCGCATGGTTAGTATTTGTTCATCTCGGTCTCTTGCGCCGCTGACTTGTTCGGGCATAGGTTCCTATACGACTTCGTAAGGTTTCTACAATCGAGTGCGAGTCGATACCTCAACTTCCGCCCTCTAGGTCACGTTCCCCAATGGGGTGTTCTCTGGTACGATCATCTCTGGTGTCGTCCACAATGGAGACATCAAGTCAACTGCCGAATGGCAGCTACTGCTTGGTGCTATCGCACTTCCAGGTGGGTTTCTCTGAGCGTTGTACGCGCTTTGGACCGCCCTGATATGACTCTACAGGCGTCTTCGTCGGAGCAATGTTATGCAACCCCTTCGGACGCCGAAACACGGTGGGCCTGTCCTGCATTTCCCAATACCGTCATGCTGACGATATATTCTGTGTCAGATGATGCTGGGCTTTAGCGGATACCTCGTCTTCGGTATACAGGGTTCCTCTCACCGCCGCCGTATAGCTGCTGACCATCCATCCAGGCCTCATCATTGGCTGCGCGTATGACAAGATCTCAAAGATCATTCCGCTATTCGTCATCTTGTTCGGACCCCTTTCCTGTTTTCCGTCTTCCCTACGACGGCTGATTGATTTCGTTTCCAGCTATGGTCTCATGCAGTCCTTTGGGAACATGGGCCCTGGGGACATGCTTGGTCTGGTCAGCGCCGAGTACGCCGTCATCCTGCTTTGCATCTGCTCGTGACTTATTATGATATCGCAGGTCGTTCGCCACCCCTGTTAGGTGCGCATCGTCAGGACACCGTTGTGTAACATCCATTGACGCGAGATTGTAGAGGAACGTGCTACGGCCTGTCAGCCGCAATCGGAAAGACGGGCGCAGCTATAGGCACCCAAGCGTTCACCCCGATCCAAAACAACCTCGGCAAAAAGTGCGTCACGATATCCATCCAATATGTTCGTCTATACTGATAATTCGTTACGCAGATGGACCTTCATCATCGCTGCCATTTGTGGTGTCACGGGCATCCTGGTCACCTATTTCTTCGTGCCGGATATGACAGGTTTGTCTCTTGCATAGTACATGGCTTCCGATTTCCGCAAGCTGACGTAAATTGTAGGCAAGGACCTTGCGGAGGAAGACCGCCTGTTCTTGGAGTACCTGGCTGAGAACGGCTGGGAGGGCGAGGTCGGCGAGGAGACCGTCGTCGAGGATGTCGAAGTACGCCACAGCGAGGACGGCGACAGCGTCGAAAAGCGATAAATGGCGTTTCTTGGAGTTCATATCCCGCCTATTGTTCATTGTTACGACTGGAGATGTTTTACGATTTTGTACGATGGTTTTCGAGGATCAATGATGTACTGGCCAAGGAGTTTTCTCGGGCATCTGTATTTCGAAGTCGTTGCTTCAATGTCGATTTCGCAGGCTGAATTTGACGGAGAATAGTGGCGCACGTCAAGAAGCCTGAGACCATTTGTATACGTCTATTCAGCTCGCTCCGGATCTCCGGCTTGTCCGGTGTTGAAGAATCTCATCATGTACTGGCCAGTATCTTTCCCACCCGGGACAAAACAGGATGGTATCCAGACACTCAGGTGAGCTGGTCTGAACTTGTTTATTGGATACCACAACGTGATCGTTCTATCACCTACACGTATTCAGAGTGTCTATTGCCCTCAAACTGTACCAGGAAACGGTCTGGATGGGTCAAAAACATCAGACAAATCTGGACACGCGCTTGACTTTCTGGAATTTACCTGGGCGACGGTAGACGGTCATGTCTATCGCTCACTTGGCCTCACGGTGCGTCTGGGTTTTCTCTAGCGCATCGTACACCTGATGCATCCGGCGGCACGCACAAGCATCATCGATACCACGATCGGTGCCACACGCCCGACTGATTGTGTTGACTCTCCCTCGACCCCACAGATCGTCCACTTTACCCGAGGCTAAGCCGCCTTGCGCCATCCCAACCAATCCTGCCGGCTTGCCACACAACGGATTAGATAAAGGAGCTGCCCCCGTGCGCCCGATTGTCGCAGGGAAGCCCAGGAAAGCCGTCCATCTACAGGTATCTGCGCACCGCGCAAGTGCGGTTCTGTTGATCTGCTGCATGCGATGTCTTCATCGCTCCATGTCGACCTGTGTTATCGAACGTCATCTGCCGTTTAATCTGATGTATGAACCGTCCATCTCGCCCGCACGCATCGCGATGTGATCAGCGACGGCCGTTGAAAACGGCTGCTCCGCGGAAAGGCCGTGGACATGGCGGGTGGGCTGGAATGTTACTTCGCGCTCTCAGAGCATAGATAGTATGCGGCGTGATTTCTTGACACCGGACAACCCGGAAATCCGGAGCGAGCTGAATAGACGTGTTGAAACACTGGGCTTGCTAAAATGCGTGCAAGGCGGATAGAGATGGCGTCGCACGCAGGGTCGGCCACAAGCGACTTTCTGTGTGTGCAGCAGTTGCCGCCACACCGCAATTTCGGCCTTTCGAGAAGAGGGCGCGGGCAGGGTGGTGATTCCTGTACGCCACCGGCGCTATGAGCTAGAATGTCTCGTGAGTGACACAAAGGGACTAGAGGTAGAACGACGCGCCTAGAAGCGCAGGCGGGCGTGTCATTAGGCCAGCAGTACGCAGACCGGCTGGAAATAAGTCAGGATGAGTAACCGTGGGCCGGCCGTGTTGTTTTTTCTGCTCCAGGTGTGGTAACCGAACCAATTCAGATATCGGATTTGGACCGATGGGAGATCAGAACTTCTGCACACGAGGCGCGAGAAGGATTCAACCATCAGGTGGGGGCAGTCTGCACCGTCTCGAGGGCGGTTGGGCAGCGCTGGAAACTCTTGGGCACCGCGCACGACGGCGACAGCGTATATGTTTTATTTTGGTGGCGCGCAGTCAGGAAGCACAGCGGTGGGGGCGGTCGGCGTTTCGGAGCAAGCAAACGAAGCGGAGCCGGAGCAAGTATGATCGCGTCAGGCGCCGTGCCGGTTCCCCGGCATACGCCGAGCGGCCGTGTCTGAGCCAATTTGTCTCCTTTTCTCTTGGCCCTGCTCTCCTTCCTGCTCTCTCTCATTTTCCGTCGGTTTTTGCTGGGTTTCTACTCGCATTTTCCTCCTCGTATCCTCTGGCAGGGAACGCAGGTTTGCCGTTCCCTCGTCATCCTGTCGGCCTCCCAGCAACAACACGCCAACCGCGCGACTCCGCCTCGAGGCACCGCCATCCATCTCGCTTCAAAGGGCAGGGTCCCACTCCTCCCTCTCAGCATGGTTTTCGGTGGTCTTGGCGTCATGTTCTACGGCGGAGAAGCCCCCTTGTTCTCTCTCAACAAGATCTTCAACAAGGTCGACATACAGTCTCTGTTCTTCGCCACTATGTTCGTGATCATCCTCCTCGTTCTGGGTAAGTTCATATCTTCGCCCATTCAATTGCGTCCTGCTCATTTCCTCGCCACGCCTTTCCCCGCCCTGTATGCGTCCAATGTGCTTACTCTCGCATATACTCTACGCTTGCTCGGTGCCGCCCTCTATTGCGATAACGCCCTGAAGCGTACCTGACCAACCCCTCCGAGACCTCATTTCGCACCTACCTCACGGAGCAGTCCTTTCGACAGCACCTCAGTCGCCTCGAAGACACGACCCACGACGATCAGTCTGACTCGGACGACTCTGGCGTTCATTTTACTCTCACTCGCTCGCGTGCGACGTCGCAGAAAGGGATAGCTCAATTCGAATCAGCCCCTCCGTTTCGCTTCGTCAATAGGGCAGCAGTCTCCTTGCGCACCCCGAAACATGTTTTCTACAGCTTCGGTATCCTCACAATCGCGGCGGTGCTTCCATCTGGGCGCTCCAACAGGAACGGTCGGAAAGGGGACAATGGATTTTTGGTCTCGGAATCTTGGTTCATTGGCGCTTTCGGGCGTTGGTGGAGGGGCGGACCCATACAATCATGGTGGATTGACACCATGGCTAACGCAAAAGATGCGGAGAGGTGCAACTCTGGTGTCTTAGACATGCGGGCTCTCGACGGACTGGAGTGTTACGAAGGTACGTTTACCGATCCCTATGTTTGTGGTACTTTCTCATCGCTGATTAATCTCAGGTCTCCCCGTGAACTCTCCATGCCCATCGCTGTCGGTTCCAGGAAAAGACTCTCCTTCCAAGACTCGTGGTTCAGAGCGTACACTTCAGCGGAGCTTAAATAGCGCACCACGGAGCCAGACCCCTCCACCGCTACCGAAGTCCGCCTCGCTCCCTCTGCACGTCCCTCGGACTTCTACGGACAAGTTACAGAATCAACGCCAAACACAGGCGCCGTCGCAGCCAACCGCCACTCCGGCCCCAGCACTAGCAATAGTCAGCCCACCACTGCTTCATCCTTCACCTTCTACATTGTTCGACCAATCACCGGTTATCAGCGAAATCCTGCGCCAGATCTCGACTTCGAAGTCTGCAGTGTACGATTTACGCACACAGCTATCAGATTTCCGCAACGCAGCCGCTGAGTCACACTCCGCTATCCAAAGCGAACTCGACAAGCAACGAGAGCGTAAGCGGACGGAAGACGACGCTCGTTCGCAGCTCAAGTCTCGCACGAAGACCCTCGAAGATTCTAAACGATCTGCGGAGTCGGGCAAGCGGGAGGCGGAGAAGCGGCTTCGCGCGGCAGAGAATGCGAGGAATAGCGCGAGCGAGAGGATAGAGAGGTTGGACAAGGAGATCGAGTCGTTGAAGATGCGGATGGAAGGAGATGAAGAAGCGATTGTGCGTTGCAGGGACGATGCGGATGAGGTAGAGATGGGGCTAGGCGAGGAGCTCGAGAAGAAGAAGAAAGAGATCAAGGTCGCTGAGGACGTCGTGGCCGCGCTGAACGGTCGCACGAAGGAGTTGGAGGAGAATATCGCTGCCGAGGAAGAAAGGCTGAAGCGTGCGAAGGAACAGGCAGAGCTACGAAAGCAGGACAGAGATTTCTTCCCACTTCACAGTCAAGCTGCTGAGCCCGCCTGGACTCCCATCGTTCCTCCAATGGACCACCACGCTGATATTCACGAACAAATTAACACCAACCTTTCGCAGAACATCGAAGTGTTCCCTTCGCCTACTCACATCCCTATTGCTCAGGGAAGGCGCTCGTCTACCTCGGAGGACTCGCAGCTGTATTCCTCGCCTCCGCGACCGAGACAGCTATCGCTCAGTTCTATTTCGAACTTCCACGACCACAACAACGGTACTACCGGTCAGGACCTCAGCCAACCTCAAATCGTTCTGCGCCCTATAGTTCAGGATGAACTGCCGTCATCGCTTCCTTCGTTGTCCCCGTCACAGTCGCTGTCAACTCGCTTCTCTCCGTTCGATAATGAACTCGAAGTGCCTGTGGACAATCAGCGTGGGATGGGTATCTCGCCCAGAAGTACGTCTCTGATTCCGACGAGCCTTATCCAATCGTTGGAGGGTGGCATCGGCGAAGATTTATCGCGGTCTTTCCAATCCGAGAGCGACGTAGCCTTGGACAGGGACTGGCGCAAGATGCATCCTTTCCCTTCACCCGTGGAGGGACCCGCGGTATTTAACTCGTCGCCAACTTCCATGACGTGCCCGTCGTTTGATGCTGTCGATCAGGAGGACCCGTTCGAGATTAGGCCTCCGCCTCCGCCTCTGCGACACCGTATCACCAGCGACGGATTTTCAACCGAACGTACCTTTTTCAACGCACGTACCTCATCTGATCCCCAGCCGCTCGAACCGCTCGCGCGTTCGCGTACCCGGGACTCGGACGAAAGCGAGAAGGTGGTTGGTCATCGGCGATGGTTCTCCTCGTCCCCCAAGGAGCCCAAGGACAAGAAGGGCTTGAACCCCGAGGCCAAGGTCTTCCAGTTCACCAAGTCGTTCCCCATGTTCGGCGGCGGTGCCAAGACCTCACCTTATGATGCACTCATCTCGCAGCCTGCGTCCATGGCCTCTTCGCTTAGCGTCCCCAGTATTCTCCCGCCGCCCTCATCCGACTCTGACTCGACGTTCTCGACACTGTCCATGCGCGCCTTCGCCCCGTCGCCTGCAGAGCGCGAAGCGCTGGCCCGCGCAGTAGGGACGTCGACGAACACGAGCCTCGAGCGGCTTCCGACGCTCAGCGACGTCGTCATCGGCAGCATGCCGGCCTCGCCCAACCACGCCCATGCCATCGCCGCCCAGCACTCGCCACCGCACATCCTCGCGACCGAGTCCGCCGCGCGCTCGCTGCTGTCCCCCGGCTTCGCGTGGTTGCACGCTCTCCCGCGGATGAAGAAACACAAGTTCAGCCCGTGGGACGACGAGGCAGACGCGGAGGGCACGACCGTCCACGGCCACGGCCATTAAAGCAGCGAGCGAAAACCCTTGTTGTGATGCTTGAAGTTATATTATTGGGGGATTTAGACGACGTGTCGTTGTTGTATGTACGAGAATACGTGTGACGTGGGCTGGGTGTGCTCGGGTAGTAGCGGGTGGGGGAAGGGGATGAGAAGGGAGGGAGGGCGAGGGAGAGGGGAGGGAAGGCGCCTCGACTGCCGTCTCGACGAACTTAAGTATTTCGCCCTGTAGCAAATTGCAACGATAAGTAAAACCAAATGTCACACTGCTGCTGAACAACCAACCACCACCGCAATGATGCTGGGTCTGCCAGCGTTTTATTCTTGGCCTCGGCTCGCTGCGCAGCCAGCGGTATCGCGGCACGCCGGGGGGATTCAGACGAAAGCGCAGGGTGCCTGCCTGTCCCTGCCAGGTGCGAGTTCGCATGCGGGATGGGCCCATGCGGCTCACGGGCCAGGGGAGAGGGTGACCTGCGGCGAGGGGCCCGCTGGGAACGCGAGGCCCGACTCAGGGTAGGGGGACACGGACGGCCGTGGCGCGGCGCGCACGGCAAGGCGTGTGGCTGCCCCTCCATGTGAAGGCCCGGCAAGCCTCTAGACATGTCAGTCGCTGGCATGACGCAGAGGGGGGCCTGCGGGCGGCCGTGCCAAACCCAGGCGAGAAGATAGGCCAGCTGGACCCGGAGAGGGCACATGTATCACTCATAGAATGCCAAACGTTAACCCAAACCATTTGTCCAGAGAGCCTAGGTCTCGAGCGTGGCATACGCCTGCGACCAATGTAGCAACGGAGGAGGGGGATATCGACAGCGCAATGGGATTGCCCAGAGGAGAAAAAGATAAAATAAAGACAACAGCACTACAACAGATGGGGGATTGTGGGTATACAACTGCCGGGGTCAACGATGTGCAAACGGTGTGTGGCTGTTGAGCAGAGCGAGCGAGAAAGAAAAAGGCGACGCATTAGTGGGCTGTTGACGAGGCTGGACGAGGCAGAGGGGTGCGTACACAGATGAGCAAAGATGACGACAGGAACGGCAAAGGAGTGTGGGGAGGCGAGTCGAAAGCTGCCTGAGCGCGAGGACAGTGTATCAGAGCAAGTAGATTGACCTAGGACCGGAGTGGACGACGTGAGTTTGATGCGATAGAGAAAATTGAGGTGGCGTACTTGATTGGAGGTCTGGCAAAGCCTATGCATCGACGCTTGGCCATATTTCTTCCTAGGCGGGATGCGAGAGAGGACTAGGCGAAGTGCGGGGGGCACCCATGCGAAAAACACGGGGCCAGCCCGCTGCTAACGTCACAGTGCGTTTGACCGCGACGGGGAATTGCAAGGACGGCCTCGTGGTGGGGCACGTCCGGGATGTGATCAACTATGTTCAACGTATGGGTTAAGGACCCCGCGGACGTCTTGAGCGCCAGCGAGGTCCTCTAGGAAGGGACACAGATCTGTTAGCTCCGTGTCATGCGGATCGTTAAACCAGGAAGACACGGGCACAGCATTGTGGGGGTGGAAGATGTATGAGGCCGGAGAATTGTCGAGAATTATGGTGTCGCATACAGGACGGCCGAGTTGTGAGAGATCCTGGTGAGAGTATTCAAGTTACGCGCTAACAGACGATGACGAAACAACCGACCTTGACATAATTCCCTCGGTGATTGAAGCAGCTTTCACGGAAGAGGCGATGAGCGACAGATTTCGTGGGGTCGAGTTTGTCGAGTACGGGATCGGCGTACTTCGGGATGTCAATTCAATGTGGTTAGCTGTCAGGTGGCGAAAACTCACTTTGGCAAGACTAGCCGTGAACACCACCACCTCGTACATCTCCCCCATCCTACGTAAGAAGTTGTCGACACCTGGACGCTTCAGCACGTAGAAATTGTGCCAGTTGTTCTCGATTTCGACCGGTACAATGTAGTCTGGCGCAGGAACGGGCTGTGTGGCGTGTTGTCAGGCTCGGAATTCATTTGTGGTACCTGCGCCACCGAACTTACCCGCAGACTACTGTGCACCAAGGTCTCGTCCAGGTCCAAAACCAGGCACTTTCTGCCTAGGTGCTTACTCGAGATGGCAGGGAGCAGGGGCTGTGGGCTGCCGTCCTGCATATGGTGGCCGCGGAATGAGGAATGAGGCGCGGTAGTTGTAGATAGCTTCGACATACCGGACCAATTGGAATGCCCGATCCTCCCTGCCTAATCAGTCTCTGCTCGTCATCTTCCCATTCCGCGGTTTGCTCAGCATCTGCAAAGGGCTCGTCCTCGAAAGAATTCCCATCAGATTCGTCGTCCTCTGGTTCACTGACAGTGACGCGTACTTCTTGCTTGTTCTCATCCCCCGTCGACCCTGGCGGCTGAACGGCGCCTGACGTGAGGCCGTCCGTCTCTGAGATGGGGAGGAGTTTCGTGGGAGTTGGAGGGACGAGGACAGCGACGTCGTCGTCGGTGTCAGCGATGTCTGTATCGATCTTGGGAGGAGTCGGAGGAGCACCAGCGGAAGAGGGGACAATAGGAGGCACAACTATCCCGCGAAGTCAGCCCGAAGTACTGGGGAGAGCGCAGATCACTCACTTGTGGTAGACGAAGAGGCTTCCCGACTGGGATGCTCAGCGGTGTCGAGCCCTTTCTCGGGGTCCTTTTGGTCTGTCTGAACCGACGCGCCCTCGCCGACGTCGACATCGTGTGTGCGCGGAGAAGAGCTCACGCAGGAGGTGCAGATGAACGTGATGCGCTTGAAGAGCGAAATCTTGCGCCGTTTTGTGGTCTGCTTCTCCTCGCTGTGTTCGGCGGCCTTCTCGGTGCCTGGCACGCCATTAGCAGCCTTGACCTTGGCCTTGCTCGCCCTACTGCGCGTGCGGACTCTCACGGGCACTGCGAGCGCTGTAGCGGCCCACGAGGTCTTCTCCTTTGCAGGCGGCTTCGTGGTCTCAGGCTCGGGTGGGGGCGGCGGTGGCCCTGTGGGCGCATCGCTTTGAATGTCAGGATGTGCAGCGGGCTGCTCGTCGTTGGCGTCGGGCGGTGGGTGCGCCTGGTCAGCCCCTGGCTGTTCCCCTGCGGGGGGATCGGGTTGCGGATCCTGAGATGGGTTGGTTTGGATCAGCTGCGAGGCGGTTGCGCTGGGGGAACATACCTGAGCTGCGTGCCCGGGAGTTGGTGCGTCTGATGCAGACATGGTCTGCGCAAAAGGAGGAAGAAGGAAAAGAATGGACACGGGCGAAGAATAAAGGGGTCTGCCTGCTCAAACCAGGCTCGACATCGCCGCAGGCAACGTCGACGGCGTTTGCGAGACTCAAGGGAAGGCGTCTAAGACAAGATATCAATACGTCGCACAAAGTTCACATGGGTGCGAGCCGGCGCATTGGGGTCGGGGCCGAGCCAGTTCGTGAACACCGATTTTATTCGAATTTCGAGGGCAGGCGGCGGGCAGGGGGGCGCGTGCGTGGGAAGCGCGTCGGGGGACACGCAGCGTCGGGCGGCGCGCGATTTGTGCGTCGAGCGCAGCGGCGGCAGAGCAAGCGCCAGGGCGGGGGCGTGTCACATGACCAGGTGGTCCGTGCGCAGAGCGGCCGCTATATAAGGGCGGGTCCTCCCAATCTGGATCCCCATTCTTGTGCTCGGGCACGTACTGTCGCCAGTGAGGTCTTTACCGAGGCACAGTCTTTTGCTGATTGCAAATTACACATCCGAACACGTCTGTTGGCTTCGGCCTTCAGCAATTTTTGGAAAACCCCTTCTGGCTTCCGTGATCTTTCTTAGGAAAGTGAGGAGCACGGATTTTGTAGATAGCTGTTGCAATAAAATCATTTTACACAATATGAACTTCGTGATCTGAGTTGGAGAATTTCTTTGAGTTGTAAACAAGGGATCTTGCAGTAGGCAACCACCGCACAAAAATGGCTCTCGTTACTATTTCTGGTTACCCTTCGAGTGGCAAGACTCGACGAGCCCAACAACTTCAACTTGCTCTTGAACAACGCCTTCAAGACCCTGCGTATGCAGGCCCTCCGCTCAAGGTCAAGATCTTGTCTGACGACGAGTTAAACATTAAAAGGGATGCGTACCGAGGTCTGTCGCAGTAGCACTATCTCGCATTTGCAGCTCACACCATGGCTAGATTCGCGGGCCGAGAAGCCTGCGCGAGGTGCCCTATTCACCGCAATGCAGCGGCAGATGAGCCAGGATACGATTCTCATCGTCGACGCGATGAATTACATCAAGGGGTTCCGGTATCAGATGTATTGCGCGGCGCGTGAGCTGAAGTTACGCGTATGCACGGTACGTCGTTCGATGGCTATTCGCCGATCACGATTTCATAGGGAAAGCTAGGTGTACGTAGTGGCCACCCAGGAGCTTTGCAGAGAGTGGAATCAAAATAGAGAGAACGAGAAAGCATATACCCCGGAGACGTGAGTGTATGCCCCGTCCTCCACCTTGCACATCTTACGAATGGAATGACTAGACTGGACAACCTTTTGCTTCGATTCGAGGAGCCCTCCTCCATGGTCAGATGGGACTCGCCACTCTTCACCGTGCCATGGCCCGACGAAGATGTGCCCGGAGAAGACATTTGGAAGGCCATTACCCAAGGAAACGTCAAGCCGCCGAACGCTGGGACACAGGCGGTCCGTTGACTCACTCTCCCAAAAGCGCACCGCGACTGACTGCGTCAATCACAGGTTCCGAAAGCACCGACAGATGCGCTGCGTGCTTTGGAATCGACGACCACCAGCGTGGTTCAGGCGGTGATGTCAGAGCAGTCCGCGTCAGGCGGTCTTGGTGGCCCGGTGGTATTGTCGCTCGCAAACGGGGTTCGGCCTACGATCACCCTCCCCGCGCGCAATGTTACCCTTTCCGAACTGCAGCGAGTCAAGCGGCAGTTCGTGACAGTCAACAAAAAGGCGATCACACTCGGGACAACAGAGAAAGGCGCGGTCGACTGGAGCGACGAGAGCATCGCCGGGAAATTCGTTTTGTATATCGAGGAAAACCTCAAAGCGTAATCCTAAGTAGGTTTCTCCACCTCGGGGACGTGTATTGCCCGTCTGCTTCCACCCCCTTCCGAACAATACGCCACGAGTATATGAGGGGCTGCGCGGTGCGGAAACCTATAACGAGTAACCCCTTACAGAGTATTCGTATTTGGATCGAGGCGATTACAGAACGCTGCCTCTTTCGTCTTACCCGCTCGTGAGGCCTAAACACATCGCCCAACCCTAGCGTTTCTGGGCCCTATTAGTGCGATGGTCGGCTCAGAGAATTAGATTCCCCGCCCTCGACCTGCCATGGCTCCCCACGTCCCTGTCTATAACGCCCTTTGGAGCGAACCTCACACGAGTAGTATCGCTATCTCATCCTTCATTTCCGCTTTCCAGTTACTCGGTGAGTCGCTAGTCCACTTTTTACCTCCTGCGTTCTCAACCGCCTCTGCTGTTCTAGGAGTCTCATGGCTTGCAATTTCCCTTGCGCTTAGACTGCGTTTCCAAGACTTCAAATCCTTCCATGGACTCCGCCAAATAAATCTTCCAAGATTGTTCCTCGTTCTCCTGTTCACCAGCGCGTACGTGTCCCAGAACTCTCCCCCGTATTATCTCTCTTTAACTGAAGGACGTATAGATGGCTATTCTTTGTCATAAGTACGCGTCGACGTCGTTTCAAATGTTCCACTACTCACGATTATACAGCTACCGTAGTGCTTCAAGGCATCGGAATCAACGGAAATAGGTCGATGTGTACTACTGGCATCTTCTTCTGCATAGGTCTCTACGGTGTCGCAAAACTTTTCACGTATCTGTTCTTATGTAAGTCCCTCTCACATTCTACGTGTTCGAAGTCTCTGAACATATACTTCAAGCTGAACGAGCCCATATCGTGCACAATGCGGCGACCACACGCGCACGTTGGAAGTCTCCCATGTACATTCTGTGTATTATCGTCATGCTGCTGTATGGAGGTATCATCTGCCACTTGTTCATTGGTATGTCTCCATAACGATCTTGTCGTTCTTGTTCTGACAATCACAGTCCATATCGCCTACATACGCGAGGATGGTGTTTGCATGATCGGCATTGCGATGGATGGGGTCATCATGATAGTCGTATTCGACGTGTACGTGCGCATTTAGTGCTCTCTGAATGGTTCGCTAATGTGTATGTAGCATCGTGAGCATCCTCCTGACCTCGTTGTTTGTGAGCCCACTGGTACGTGCGCGTGTTCGGGGGGCTCAGCTGCGCAACACAGCGAGAAGGTCGATCACAGCCGCCGCCATCGTGTTGATTACCTCCGCTGGTAATATCTCCGTCCTCGCCGCCATGCACGGCAAAGAGCGAGGTTGGCTGCTTCTAATAACCTGGGAAGGCGACGTGCGTCCTCCGTACTTCCTCTCCGCCTCCCGTTCGTAACTGACCAACATCACGCGTTGCAGGTCCTGATAGGAGCAGCCGCGTTCTTCTGGCTCACGCGCGGAAGCGGGCTGCGCCCCTCTGCGTCCTTCATGCACCGCGTCCGCGGCTGGCCGCACGAGGACTCGCAGGAAAAGCGCGGCTGGCTTCCGCGGGCGTTCTCGTTCCACCACCGCACTGCGCAGCCGGTGGACTCGCTGCCGCCGCTGCACACGTACGGCGCGCTCAGTGAGTGCTCGAGTCTGCAGGGCACCGCGTCTGTGACGCTGCCCGACCCTGTAGCGTCGGTCGGCTGGCCACCGTTCCCGAGGGTGTATGCACGCGGCAGTGTGTCGCTTCCATGTCTGTTGCAGCCACCAGCTGGCCTCGAGGTACGCCTTCGTTTCAGCTGCACCCCTCGGCTCGTCCTTGACCTTCTTACGCAGGTCGTCGAAAAGAAGTCTTCTCCATCCTTGCCGTGATTATGTGCGCCTGGGGAGAGGTTAGTTTGTCAGAAAGGCAGAACGGACTGTTGGGTTTCCCACACGGACTCGCGAGCAGTACTCGTACTATTACATCCATATACCTACGATACCTAGCACACACAGCACATAAAAGCATCATTTTTTTCAGGCACAAAGCGAATGGCTTGGCCGCTTGTGCGCGAAACTTGTTTCCCAATTGTCCGCCACCGTTGCTGGCGCTCGGGGCGTCCAGAGGGAGATCGGGTTATTCCCACGTGATCGAACGGGCCACTGCCGAATGGGCGCTTAGCGAAGTATGGCCGCGAAATGATGCCCTCGCACTTTGTTCTGTCCCATCCACTTTCCACTCGACCACCATCTCCCGGCGTCGTGGGTGCCGTCTCTCCCCGCACCGAACAAACTGGCGCGAGCAACTGCGCGCCGTTGAACACGACTTCACACCCCGCGAGACGCCACCTCTCAGAGATGCCTCTGCCCGGCAACGGCACGCTGTCGCTCCAGGGCCCGTCGCGCCTGGGCGATGCGCAACAGTCCAAACCGAAGCAAGCGATGCTCGTGCGCATGTCGGCAGAAACTCTCGAGGCCCTGGAGGACCATCCTAAGATGGAGTTCGAGTTCGGCGAGAACCCTGTGAGTGCCGTCCCCCCCGCCCGTGCTTTGCGCGTGCGAGCCTGAGCCCGTCGCCCCCCAGGGCATCTACATCGCCGGCACCTTTTATCCCATGCGCGCACAGGAGGAGAACGCGGACCACGAGCTCTACCTCCGCAGTACGCTGGCGAGCAAGCCCGGCGCGCCGCTCAAGCTGTACGCGAACGTCATTGGCAAGTTCATGGTCGAGCGGCAACTGGGCGAGCGCGTGCAGAACAAAATACGCGACCGCACACAGCAAGTGGAAAAGCAACGGCTCGAACGCAAGACTCAGCTGCTTGATGCGCCTCTTGCGATACCGTCAACCACCAAATCAGCCGCGAGCAAGAAGCCAAAAGTCAAGAAAGTCGTGCTCCCGGAGTCGCGCATGCTGTCGACAACATCGTCTTCTCAGCCCTCGCGTATGGTCTCGCCACGGCCCCCAGTCTCTACCGAAACGCCAGGCCTCAAGGAGCGCCTCATTCATTGTGCAGCACTGCAGGACAGGACGACTGAAGAATTGATAAGGATGCTAGCATCGGGTACAGCTGCCACGCTGCGTAAAGAGGTTACGGAGCTCATACCCCAGGTACGTGTCTATCTACGACTTCGTGCCGATTGCCTTCACAGCGTGGCGTCACGTCCCATCAGGTCTTGGAACAGATCCCAGCTCCGAAGAACAGCATCAACCCCAACCCCAAATGGAGTCTCAAACTCGAGTCGTGGAAACTTGTTCGTCCGTACGACTGGCCCAGTCTGGAGCCGCCGGAGAGATTGAGTCTGGCACGGAAAACAAGGCTGGCGTTCAACCAGCTGAGGATACCGGAGTCCGACCCCATTTGGGACCGGGCGCGAAACCGGGATCTTGGTACTGCTTCCGACACTCACAGGGCCTCTCCAGTACCCTCTGCGGCTTCTAGTGCGCCCAAACGGCCCATAATATCTCAAGCAAAGAAAGCAAAAACTGCGGACGGATCCGTGAAGCGAAAATTGGCGGAAACGATCACTGCGAAGGACGAGAGTGTGAAAGTACCGAAGGTGGAGGCTCGGGCGAGGGAGGAACCGACGCGCCCCACGGCGTCTTCATCTGCGGCGCCCCTTGCTTCGGTGCGCAGGGTTCCAGGGTCAGGCTTCAAGACAAAGTCTAACAGCGCCACCCCACCACTCGACTCTACAACCGCTGCACACACTGCAAAGAAGCAAGACCTCGCCGAACGTCAGGCTAAACGCGAAACTTCTACCGCCGGCTCGTCGCGTTCTACAGCACCGACGGCGGAAGACCGGCGCGTTCCATCCGAGTCTGGCGCGGTGCGTAAAAGACCGACTGATTCGGCGGCATCTCGAGTCGCGGAGTCCGATAGAGAGCGGGGACGGAATTCGCCACTTCCTTCTGCTGGGCAGAAGAGGAAGGCTCCGCCTCGCGATGGGGCAGAGTCGGATTATTCCGAGCGCGGCTCCGTCACTGCATCGACCAAGAAACGGAAGTTGGAGGAGAGAGATAGAGAGCGGGAGCGTGGGACGGCGAGGGGCGCGGAGCGGGATAGACCGCGCGACCTGGCGCCGCCAAAGAAGCCTGTCAGGCGCGAACCTTCGCCTCTTCCCCCGATCCCAAAACAAAAGATCACGAAACGCGATGTGTCACCTATCCAGGTACGCACCAAGATCGTCAAGCGCGAGGCGTCACCATCGCCGGCTCTTAGAGGGAAGACCAAGCGCGAGCCTTCGCCGCCGCCGGTCCCGAAAATGAAACCGAAACCGAAGCTGGAGCCTTCCCAGTCCCCTGCTCTGCCGCCCCTCAAAGCGATACCACAAGAACGCGTCGCGTCGGTCGCTTCGACGAGCTCGACGCGTTCACGTGCCGACGCTGGCTCCTTCGAGCGCAATGGGTCAGCCAAGTCGCGACGCGGCGCGATCACCTGGTCCTCGTCCTCGTCGGACGAGAAGGACGAGGATCGCAAGCCTGATCCTGACCGCAAGCGGCGCGAGGCGAAGCCGCCGCCACAGATTCCCGCGACACTGCCAGAGGGCGCGGACGATCTACGGCGCCTGTGGAAGTCGCACTTCCCGTCGTACATCGGCACGTACCATAGCCTGTCGATGGCGCGCGCGAAGATCGAGCGGATGATGATGACGGATGCGAGCGAGGACGTCAGTTCGGCGGACGAGGATTTGCTCGACGTCGAGCACCTCCAGAAGCTCCGGGATAACTTTGACAAGTGGACGAAGGACATGGAACGCATTGCGACGAAACTGACGGAGATGAGGGACCAGGCGGACTCGTCGCCTGCGACCGTGAAGAGTAATGAAGATTGAGGATTGAGGGGCTTACATTGGTGTTTGTATTTATACCCCAGGGTTTTTCTGCGTATACCTCGTGCATCTGTAATCGCATAGCATTCGCATCGTGTATTTAGTACTACCTCATCTAATAGAGCGGAAACCCGCGAAGAGATTTCTGCAACTGCATGGAGTGTGTATAGGCGAAAGCCGACGGGTCTTGTGCCATCGAACCTGCTGCTAAGATGTACAATACATGTGTAGGTCGTCTAGGTCAACGCTCTCCGAATTAACACACCTAAGTCTCCGTCTTTTTCTGTAATGCGATCAGGCTAACAACCGAATGTCGGGTATATTTTTCTTCTTTACGAGTTATTAATTCCAGTGTACGGAGGTTCGACTTTCCCCCAATATATTACGTAGTGTTTAGCAGAAATTCGGATACTCGTCTTCCAACGCTTTCCTTCCTCACGCGCGACACTTGAGATACTTTCAATGCAATGGGTCTTCTTCGCCGACTCCGGGGAGTTGAGAAGCTATGTATGTATCTTCAGGAAACGACTCGTTGGGGTTAGTTCGAATTCAATACGGAACCTTCCGCGGGAGTCGGTGTGCAGGTTGTATGGCTTGGGTCGAGCTTTTCTTCGTTGAATTACGGTGCATTGGCTCAGCACCACGTTGAGCTTTGCTGTGCGTTCTAACAATTGACAATAGTGTATGGGTATCCGTCGACAGTTCATCCATTATCGGTAACGCCGTGCTCGCACGGCAAAGCCCGCTAACAAAGCCACGACAAAACCCACTGAGTTCGGAAGGAATGATACTAGTAGCAGCCATTTAAGTCGATAGTAAATGTGCTAAACCCTCAGGGTTGATGGAACGTGGCACCGCGAGCGAGGATTAGCGGGGCTTTGCCCCAACCTGTCCGTCACTTGTCACTCACCTGTCACTCGAGCGTGATGAAAAAGCCCATGCAATGAGGACCCCCCATTATCCCTCTAAAAGAGCGATCCGTTTGGCCCAAATTGTGGTCATTTTCGGGCAGGGCCGATTCCGCAGAATTTCGCCCTCTGCGGGCATCTGGGAGGCAACTTCGCCCCGCAGGGGCCTATTTTCGGGCAGGATCCGAGTCGGGCTTCCATTTTTGGTAATATCTTGGTATATTCTAGTTTTTCTCCCAAACTGTCTTCCGCTACGCGAATGTGTGCTCGCGGCATCGAAAGTTGGGCCAGTAATGCGATAAATCGTTCGAAAACGCGTCCATTCATTCGAAAACACCGACAAATATCTCCTCCAGGTGCATCCTTTCTCTTACTTCGTTCGGCTGACACCCTGAGTGTGCTTTCCCCGCATGGACTTCGCTGGAGAAGGGTTGTCGAAGACAGCTTTACCTGCAGCATTTTTTGAGCGAAGCCATACTGCACGCATTTTCCCTTGGGAGCCTGTGGTGCTGTCGGACGGCGAAGCATCTGTCATGTTGCGAAGGAAGGAGGACAGGATGGAAGTTGTCCCAATTTCGTCGTGTTCCTGGTCCCGATTTGGTCTCAGTCCCTCTATTGGCTCTCGGGAGTTGTAACTCCAGTCTCGATGCATTCTATTACTATTGTGCCGACGGTCAATCTTTTGAAGCGTAGATAACATGCTGTGATGGGTTGAAAACTCCGACGCGCCGACCTGCAGATGCCTATTTTCGGGCATAGGCGGGATCGAACTTGCGGCCAAATGGTCGATTTTATGGTGGTTCCTGCTGGACAAAAGTCCATCTTACATAGGTTGTGGTCCTGTAATGGCGTGCTATCGCGCGCCACAGCACGCG
>BSCZ01002252.1:0-100078 GCA_027924225.1 Bjerkandera adusta | reverse complement strand
ACGCCTATGCGAAGGCTACGTGCCCTCAAACGTGCCCGTAGCGCAGCCTGCCGCAGACAGAAGACCTTTCAGACTCTCCGTGGCAAACCTTGCGTCCAACCGCTCCTCCCTCCCTCGACCTCCGAAGCGTACGGCATCTCAAGATCCGCCTATTTCCACCTGTGTCACTAGAGACTCTTTCGTGAAGGGCTGCGGCCAGGTGGTGTGTCGGCAGTGCGTTATCGAAGATACCGTTAGGTACGTTGATTGCCCCTGCCCCCGTAGAACTTGGTTCAAGGGTACTGATGTATACGTGTCTCTTCAACGTGCAGTATGATGTCGGTGTGCACCAGCTGCCGCGGGACGAGTCTATAGACATCACGACTGCTTCGCAGACACTACGACACTACCATGTACATACATCGATCTCAACATGACTATACAAGAGATTCAACAGAGACGCGTTTAGAAGCTTCCTGTGATGTTTACGAACTCTGTACGACGAATCTCGCTTCTATGAAGGTACGTGTCGCGAGTCCCTACCATGTGATAGTTGACGCGCCCTTGCACTCCAGGACCTTGTAAATGAGGACACTTCACGTTATCCCTCAGTCGATAACGCATGATAAAAGCAACGCTGCCGGCTAGGATTTCTTGCCGGCTCATCCAGAAAATGCCCACATGAGTTCTCGTCCGTTCTTCAAATCGAAGCTAATCTTCTTCGAGCAGCGCACGAAATGGCTTGTCCTTTGATATCGACGCCTCGTGCGCATTTCTCTGCTTAGCGAGACATTTTACCAACCTCGTTGGTGCTTTCAAACCGGTCTAGGCGTCTAAAACATGATATGTCAGGGCAACATACGGTACACTCTGGCTGGTACTCCATCAGCGCGTGGTTTGTCAGGCGACATACGATCCCCAACCGGGGATATGACATTCCGGTCGCAGGACTATAAAGAGTTTGTTTTATTCTGCTGAGAGACCCACAAACATTCAGCCCACACGCCACTCAGACTTCACAGACATGTCGCACGGAAAGCAATTCACGCTCTACAGCTACCCCGCAGGGCCCAACGGCTGGTGCGGTTTCTTTACAAGACTGCTATTATTTTCTTTTCTTTCGCTGACGACGGACATAGGAAGGTCGCGGTGTTCCTCGAGGAGCTCGGGCTGCCGTACGAGACGGTGTACCTGAACATGGACAAGAAGGAGCAGAAGGCGCCCGAGTTCCTCAAATTCAACCCCAACGGACGCATCCCAGCACTCGTGGACCACAAGAACAACGACTTCGTCCTCTGGTTCGTCCGTTTCACGCGTACTCTACCTTCATCTGGCATCTAGCAGACATTGACGCACGCCCCCGCACAGGGAGTCGGACGCAATCCTGGTGTACCTGGCCGAGAAGTACGACACGGCGCACGCGTTCTCGGCGTCGACCGCAGAAGGCAAGATGGAGCAGCTGCAGTGGCTGTTCTTCCAGGCGTCGGGCCAGGGCCCGTACTTCGGGCAGGCGACGTGGTTCCTGTGGTACCACCCGGAGAAGGTGCCGAGCGCGCTCGAGCGGTACCGCGACGAGATCAAGCGTGTGTACGGGGTGCTGGAGGGCCGGCTGTCGCAGCAGGAGTACATGGTCGGCGGGAAGCTGTCGATCGTCGACCTTGCGTTCGTCCAGTGAGTGTCCAGTGTTCTTGTCATGGGATACGAGAGGGAGACTGATATTGGGTCTGTAGCTGGAACCAGCTCGCGTTCCGCCCAGATGTGATCGGCGAGGAGTTTGATATTGCAAAGGCGTTCCCTGCTGTCGCTGCGTGAGTAGCTTCCACTTCGTTATGACTTCCGTGCCGCTGACCAACTCGCACAGGTGGCATCACAAGGTGAACGGGCGTGCCTCCGTGCAGAAGTGCTTCGCTCTGCGCGCCCAACTCATGGCCGCCAAGAAGTGAAATAGTGGCATAAATCAGTCTATTGTAATTGTACTAAGAAATCTTCGATGATATTGCGCTCTATCATGTTTTCTGAACAAAAGGCATCACGCTTGCCACACCGCGCCAGTACCACCGAGGTAGGGGCGCATCCAGGCACTTCTGCGCCACCGGAATGAGAGCTGTCATCGCCATATCTGATTCCGTCAAGTTCTTCAACAGAAGACGGCACACGCCGACAAATCCAATTACTGCAAGAGCTAAACTAAGCTAATACTAGGTGCACGAATGTCCGAAAGTAGATACGAGAAGTTCGAAAGTGTTAACGAATGTCAGGGTGAGTCCGTCCTCCGTTATCCAATCAGCAGGGGAATCGTCGAAAAGGTATGGTGGTCGGTGCCTAGTACAGGCCCAACATGTGGAGCTTCACGGGCGTGCACTCCTCGAACTTGTACGTGCCGAAGTTGTCCGCGGTGGCGTTGTACACGATGTTCACCTGGGTGCCGGAGGTGGGGCACAGCGAGAAGAGGTCGGGGCTGCCGTTGACTGCGAGCTGGGGGTACCCTCCGTGGGCCGGGTCGGTCGAGGCCTGTGATGTCAGTGCACGTCAGCACGCCTCGATCATCGAAGAATCGTGAAATGAAGACTTACCACGCCGCAGTAAATGGGCGCAGGGTCTCCAGCCTCGGTTGAGACGATAAACCCAGGGAAACTGCCTGAAGACACGGAGCCGCCGATGGCAGGGTTGACACCCTCACGTTCGAAGTTGCCGACCAGACCGCCGTTGGACAGCGTCAGGCTTGGCCATTGGTTGAACGGGTACGAGGCCCACGTCTGTGCAGATATATATTCGTCAGCCTTGGTTGCAATTTCATGGCGGTAAATCGACGCACCGAAAGGACTTTGAACGAGGCACCATCGATAGCACCCGCCTGTCCGAGGACAAGCGGTACACCACTGCTGTTCGTGCTCTGCTCATTCCACGCCGCGAGGGTGAAGTTGTTTGCAACGTCAAACGCGCCAGGGCCCAAGTTGTCACAAGCAGCGACGTTCGTCTGGCGCGCATTGAGCGCAGGGGCAGCCGATACGGCGGCGGCGGCAGCAGAGACGAGGGCGAGGGCGGCGAGCATCGTGAGCGAAAGGTTGCGGTGAGGAAGTGTAAGGTGGGGAAGAGTAGGCGTAGGCTCGTGGCTCGTAACCGGCTACGCAGCAAACCCTTTTATATTCCCGGGGCGCGTGTAGCGGCTAATGGGAACGCGGGAGGCCTAGGCCGAGAGAGCGGCGTGACGCAACCGAGGAACTCAAACTCACCTGCGGCACGATCATCTCCGTGCCGGCCGCCGCCTCGAGTTGCATCGCACTGCAACGCCTCGCGGAAAGGATCGCACTGCAGTTCTGTGGGCGCCGGATATTAGCGTCGTCCATCATGGCATCTTGCCGACTTTTTTGTCGGAGGTTTCCCCGTCGGAAACCCAAAAGCCCCTGGAGTAAGTTATCTTTGGTAGGCGATGGTAAGGCGGATGCAAAGTGAGGATGGATCGAGAGTCTGGGGATGCCGAAATTAGGAGGCTCCGGATAATGCCGAAGCCGTAAAAGGCTTGAAGCGTCTATCAACGCCACAAGGCTGCCTTTGACCTTCCATCTGATGTGGTTTCCATAGCGAGCGAAAGAGTTTCTCGAGCCTCGAAACCAGGAAGCACTGTTCAGTCGTCGACGAAAGCATGCTGCGGTTCAATAACAATACCTCGGTTCAATTATTTCTTTGTTTCAAGCGAAGGGAAGATTCTTTGAAGCTTCGACGACTGATCGTATAATCTATTCGGTTTGTGTAAACATGCCCGCCGAGGAGTGCGAGTATCACCGAGGAGGCAAAGCTTAACACTACAATTGATTGTAAATATCAGACCGAGTACGGTGCCCCAGCCGTATCAGGTTGATTTGACTTTGAAAATTGGGTGTGCGGTCGCTGAACCGAACAATGGCGGCACGGTATCTCGGGTCCGTGGGCGGCTCGACCTGGTTCCCAGTGATGGCGGCCTCCCGCCATCATCGCGCGCCGACCGCCGCGTCGTGTTCTGTACGTTTGGTTCGAGCATATACCGCCCTGTATCGTATTAGGACTTCATTTTTGATGACAGAAAACACAACTCAGTAACACAGGGCCAAGAAACCCTCAATAAGACGATAATTGTCCTGTGCCCAGGAGGACAGGCTGACCGCATCCGACTCATTTATTCAAATAGGTAATCCCAGTTTTTTCTATCCTTTGACTCGAATATCTATAGTGTCTTTGTTCTAGACATCATGTCTCTTATGCTTGATACTAAGGCATGTTGTGATTCAATATGTTCTCGCTGCAAGCAACTCCCTTAATCCGGCATTCAAACTTTATGGACAAAACCGAACATCGTCCGGATAGTAATGATGACGTTGAATAGGGTGGATCCCCACGATATTGAGGTACATCGAAGATATTCAGACGAATTTCTAAATATTCTAGAAACATTTTCATTCCAATAAGTATATGTTTTGGGGCGCGGTGTCGCGACGAGCACGAGAAACCAGGAGGACAGGCTGACGCGCGATGATGGCGGGAGGCCGCCATCACTGGGAACCAGGTCGAGCCGCCCACGGACCCGAGATACCGTGCCGCAATTAATAGTTCGGTTCAGCGACCGCACACCCAATTTTCAAAGTCAAAGTAACCTGATACGGCTGGGGCACCGTAACCGAGGCTCGAGATGAACATTAGCCGAAAGTGAAGTGGGATCTCCAGATATCGAGCTGCAACGACGCATCGTATGATTCAACCATCCGCCAGAGTCGGGGGATCAAGGGCCAACAAACCTGCGAATTCCGCTCTCTGGCTGGATAGGACCTTCGACGAAGCGATGAAGCGATGAAGAGTGTAAAATTGGATATCTTTTGGTGTGGATTCGTGCCCACAAAGTCTACGTGCTGCAACCTAGCTTCGATGAATAGCATCTCATCCCGTCTTGGCCTTCAGGTTCCGCCAAAGCGTCATGAACATCACTGCTCCTACGCCGACGATAGCGATCTGCAGCCCGACATAGCTCAGCATCCCGATCTTGACGCCGGCACCTCCCCATACAGCCCCGCAGACGCGCCCGGTGTAGTTGCTGTATTGGATCCCGACGCTGATGCGTGTGTTCCATTCCGGTGGGAGTTGCTTGGAGAGCAGGCTAAGCGTGACGGTGCTCGCGAGGTTGAACCCGAGCGCGACCAGGAACCATGCGACGAACAGGCTTCCATAGTTCACTGCGCTCGCGCGCAAGATGGAGATGGCCACCAACAGCCCTGCTGTGCCGAGAGACGTTCCAACTGCGAGCGTGACGCGGTCCTGGAAGCGGCGCGCGAAGAACACGTTGGCGAGGAGGAAGGGGAAAGTACATGCCCCTCCGAGCGCGATGAGGTTCCCCGCGGCGAAGGGGCTGAAGTGGAAGGGCGAGAGGGGCGAGTCAGATCCGGTGAAGACGGGGAGGTTTGCCTCCCATGCGCCGAGGATGAAGAAGCAGGTCATGGCGAACCAGCACATCGTCGCCGTGACGCCCCACTGGCCAGCCAACATACGGTGTTGAGGTGACTCCTCTACAACATCGACGACGTTCGCCACTTGAACGGATTCGCGAGACTTGTTTGACGCGTCGCCCGGTTGGTTGGAGGGAGTGATCGTCTCGAGCGCGATGTCAGAGCTGTTTGTCGTGCGGGGCGCTGGTCGAGGTACATCTTCGAAGTAGATCGTAGCGATACACCAAAACACCGCCCATATGCCAGCCATGATCCACGCTGGGCTCGTAAAGCCGTTGAATACCGTGTTGTTGAAACCGACTTTGTATCTGTATCATTTGTTAGCCGTGTAAATGCTGCGCCATCCGGATGGACGCACAGAACACCACCAACAAATGGCCCCAAGCTGAATCCCAGAGCCTGTCCAACGACGAGCCAGCCTGCAAGGGTTGTGCGTCTGCGGATTCCGACTATCCTGTGGTCCGAGCAGTAGCGCTTCGAGTACATCCAGAAGGTGAAACCGAACCCGGACACGATGCGTCCTATGAGTATGAGGTAGAGCCAGTTTGCGTGGTAGGCTAGGGCATAGAGAACGTGTCCGAGCAGGGCAGAACCGCAGGCAAAGTGCATCGGCCTCCGATAGCCCCCTGCTCAGCCTGAGATTTAGGATTCGTTTCCACGACTAAAGCATGTTACGAACCTTGGTCGAATTTCAACAGCGGCAGAAGTGCAAGGCCTGAGAAGACGGTGGGGATACCGATGACAAGACCAGAGAAAGTCGAAGTTCCTCCGAGGAACTGTGCGTACTCATTGGACGACGACACAATGATGAAGAATGATATCTATCCCACCATTTCAGTCCACCAGAGGAACAGAGAATGGCATAACAACGCACTTGGAGTAGACCGCTCGTCAACAAGACTATGAGAAGCGACGCAAGTTTTGGGAGCTTCAGCTCCGGGTCCTGCGGGACGACCTCTCCCTCTCCGACCTCGTGTCTGGCGTGGGACCATCTACGGTGGGAAGACCATCCTCGGGGGAACGACACGTTGAACGCCGTCGTACGAACTTCAGCGTGGGGCATTGCGAGGGTGGGGATGTCGACGGTGCAGGGCAATCATGGTGGTTGTGGTTAAATATTCGATCACGACTAGTCACCGGCCCGGCGTCTCGCTGCGGGATTTCTCACCCTTCGCGCCCGTTCAGATGGCCGGAGGCGGAGCGCCGCGCTCCGCAGCTGAGAAACAAACATATACTATCGAAGGTACTTATGGGTTGCATTCGTGTGTCGTGAGCGGGAATAAATCGGCCATAGATGACTCAGAGGACTCTAGCCGTTATACAAAACGGGTCAGCCCAAGGGAATAGCGAGGATCGCGATGAATGGCGTAATGCATCATCACTCTGGGTTCACAAGCAGACCTACAAAGCGAGTCAAAGTAGGTCAACACGGTACAAGCTCTGGCATACCGAAAAAGGATGGGATGTCCTTCGCCGTGGATCAGGCTATGTACGCCTCAAATAGAACGTTGTACCTATCAAATCTCGCCCACCCTTCTCGAGCGACATCTGCAATTCCAAATCTGAGGCTACTTCTTCTCTCCATCGCCAAATAGAAATAGCCTTTGCTGCACGGTTGGCACGGAGATTCGCGGTGGGGGTCCCTTCGGCCGGAGGGCGGGCGCTCGGGGATGAACTCAAGCTAAGGACGTGGCGCTCTGACCTGGGTAGCTGACCATCGACATCCAGAATCGCGTCTTCCAGCTCTAACGTGCTCATTATATCTTCCATAGTGAGAATTGGTGGCTTTGGAGGCGCTGGTGAGGCGATTAATAGATCTTGAGGTAGGGCTGAGGAGGTTCCTGGAGCAAGAAGCAAGGTCACTGCGTAGGACTGCTTATTGATATTCTGTATCTGTATATTGGCTTAATACAGGGGTAAACGGATTCGAGGAGGGCTACTTACAATGAGATCTTTTCGCACAGTCATCCCCAAAGTGGGGAACTGTCTTCGATACGCGAGGACATCTCCTTCACGAAGAAGAGAGCGTCGGACGAGCTCTACGATATCCAAATCGGCTGTCCTGAGCAACACAATTGAGCGTTACGTTGATTGACAGGGCTAGAACGCACTGTAATCCCCCCGTTCGTTTTGGTGGAGGATGGTCTCTCAACCATTCCTCATCCTTCCACTCTGCGTGCAGACTTCCATCTTGTACACCAGTCTCATATTTGGTAATTGCTTCTTTGGCTTTCGTTCCCATCCAGCCCGAGAAAATCTGGTCTTGGAACGTATGCGCAGCCGAGATGAGGAAAGAGCTAGTGAAGAACATTGGGTCTAGTGTCGCCGGAGAGCGTTCTGCGAAGCGATTGTCCGGAGCGGAAATGACACCTGCACGAGCGGGGTGCGTAGGATCAACCGTCTGCTGATACGTGAAGAACGCCGTCGGAGGCAGCATCGTGCACAACAACTCCTGCGAGTCTGCCGAAAGGTTGAGGAAGTTGTCGTAGTTTATGATATCCTACAATCAGGGTTGCGTAAGCCTTGTACGTTCGCTTACTACGAGCTCCTTAATAGAATATTATCACGCACGGAGATGTCCATAGTCGTAAGCTCGCTTTTCGCGTTCGTGAGCAGGTGATTTAGTCGCGCATCTGGATCGCGAGTCTTCCGTTTCTTTGTCGGAGAGGAAGAGCTATCTACCTGGACAATAGTCTCTGGACCCTTCGCGGGAGCCCTAATGGATCGTCGAGGTCGTGAAGAGCTACCTTCTGCCATGGTCGTGCAAGACAAAGGTATATACGTCCAAATAGGGCCACGGGCGGACATCACTTGATGCATCATCAGTGATGCGCCTTCCTTTTCGGAGCGGAGGTCGCACTACAGGTGCTGGCGCAGCGATGTACGCCTACTAAGATTGACCCCGTCCACTATCGACTACATCACGTGATGGCGCTTAGCCGTTTTGGCGGAGGAAACATGGTCGAAATGTCTCAAGTATGGCAACGTCGCCCTTAGAAAAGATCGGCCACGAGAGAAAGTTAGCCCCGCATCGAACCCAAAGTTCTCGGGTTTTAGATTTTTTGTAACTTGCGTTGAGGTGTAGGTATTAAGGCGACGAAAGGCAAGTTCTCCCTCAATGAATTATGTAATACACCCAAAACCAGGCATCACTACCGCCTCGCGGTCGAGATAGCTCCATATCAGGAGTTAACGCCCTTCTTTAATAATGATATATTTACGTCATGTGACCGGCCTCAGTGGTCGAAAGTGGACGGGGTCAATCTTACCTGTCTTACAGTATGATAGCTCGCGATCCAAAAAGGCGCGGAATTTAGCAGAGAAACGCTAGCTCCTCCTTCCGCGTATCACGAGTGATCAGGGGAAGTTAAGGACGTGTAGGGGGCACGAAAACCAAGGTAGTTTCAATGTTGTATCAATCACGAGAAGAAATAATAGTCCTCCTCGTCACGCTCTATCGTAAAATAGATCCCCCTCGACCGACAGAGTTTCGCAAGTGCATTGCAGGAAACGCGATGCATGGGGTCATCCACGATCTTAACACGAGATAGAGCTATGGGGTGAGACAGATGTTGCTCGAGTGCCTCCGCGAGGGCAGCGTCGGCGAACGACTCATCCGTGGGTGCGCGGAGGGTGAGAGATTCTAGGGTCGATGGTATTCGTGAGAAAATCTGGGGACTGTATGAGCGGTCGCTGCAGAAAAGCGTCCGAAGGGATGTGAATGCGACGATATAGTCGTCAACGAATGGCCTGGGAAAGAAATATGGGTTTCCTTCGAACGATAAGTGTTGGAGGTGGTGAGCGTGCTGAATCAGGCTGTCCTGCAAGGCGAAGATGTCCTTCTCCTCCAAAGGACGAATAGACTTGAGGTCAAAGCGGACCAGCGGTTGACTGAGGCCTTTGAGGATAACGTCAACGGAGGATGATGTATATTTGCTGACAACGATGCTCAGGCGCTTTAGATTTGGTAGTGTGATGTCGATCAAGGAAGGGAAGTGCGGGCGAATAATAACCGACAAGCTGACGAGTTGCGCCATGTTCAGCAAGGTACGCAGAGTGTGCGGTGCCGGTCGGTTGCGGGCAATAATGCGCTTCGTCGTGCGTATAGCAGGAAGGTTCAGAATGTGTTCTGAGTCTGGGAAATCCAGGATTTGACCCAGAAAAGTGATGCTCTGTAGACTGTGTTCCGGTAGAAGGGCTAACCAACGGAGTGTAGAAACGTCGCGGTTTGCCAGATGGAATACTGTGGGCCGACGAATAAGATCCCGCAGATATGCATTAGATGACAAGGTCTGCGCTAGACTATGAGCTGAAGATGACGTCGACCGGAATACCAAGGCGCGGTAGAGATGTCTGCGAGCGCTGGGCAGCCAGCTGCGGCAAACACGCGCAGCGCTGGCCAATGTTGCCTGCGGTAGCAGCGAGAGTATCTCCTCGAGAACGTCTTCATTGCACGTTTGAGCCATAGATAATGCTCTCACTGTCAGTCTGAGAGTGGGAGGGTCCAAAGTGCTGTCGTCAATGAGGTTAAGATGGGCTGCGCCGAGATCGTCCATTCTTGGGTCAGGGTACGGACCCACTATGCAACGAGAAGATAAGTTATATACTATTCAAAGTGCTGTAGCGACTTACGGTGAAGACGTGGGATCAAGGTAGAGATCAAGACTCAAGAGTACTGAGTACTTTTAGCGCCTCAGGTCTCATTCGGGGTTTGCCGAGTTGGCTTAAAATGGAAACATGGCTCCGTGGGAAGTCCCTCTAGGCGACGTTCTCCAGAGACCTTTGTGTTCGTCGTCTAGCCAACATTCAACTCATCTCGATGTTCGGCGGTGAGTGCAGATTCTTTGTCCCAAATCTGCAGAAGCTGATACCGCCGCACGCTCCAGGCAGATGACAATGGATGGCCGACATATGGGCAACAAGAAATCGGTTGCGTGCGAGTGGCAGTGCGTGTATACGCATGCTACTCGAACGATGCCCACGCCTCCCGCGCATTGCGGAAATGCGCACAAGCACCTTCGACCACGCTTTACGCAGCCCGAGTTTTATGTACGCCAAGGATAATAATGCCAATCGGAATTGATCTCTCCCGCTCGTTTGTGGCGATTGTACAGGATAGGAATGGTGTTGAGCTGCTGGGCTGCCGACCCTGGTTAGACATCTTCCCAGTCAACCCAACAAATGCCCCGGTTCTGTGCGATGCCTGTAGGTCGTCCGGGAACCTCGACTGGTATGCCTCCAACGGGCTCAACAGTACGCACGCACACTAGGCTGGGGGCTCTGAATCCCAGTCGACAACAGAAGGATCTCCATCGACGAGAAAGGATTCGTTGCGGTATTTGTGCATCACCACTGCCACCACGCACACCGGCACGAGGCAGCTAAGGTGCAAGGAGCCAGTACCACCCGCCCGCCTGAAGCTGATGGTAGAACTCGGCAGACTACACGTGTAGAAGGCCGTGTTTCTGTCTACAAGAACTCGCATCGAGCACGTAATCTCCTCAGTCACCCCGCCCAAGCCCTTCAGTACGCTTCTTCTTTTCCCTCTCCTCCGTTCTACAGTGCTGACGATGCTACAGGAAGGCGGAGAGGTGCAGCTTTACTCCGCTCGGATGTCGATTCCCACTGGCTCGCCCCCGGTGCGCCCCCTCACCCTCGGGCTCGAGCTTGAGGTCGTTGCGTTTGGCACTCGCGTAGCCATCAAGGCAGCCATCAATCGTCTCAAATGGCGCAAGGACAATCCTCTGAAAGTCTCCGCCATAGGCGACTGGGGCGACGATCTCGGGGTCGCGAAATGGACCCTCTGGCTCGTCAAAGTCGACACGTCCATTGCAGTTCTCAACATGACCCGCGACGGCGTCGCGGGGGAGCCCGTAGAGCTGATCTCTTCAATTCTCGAGGACGACGGTGTGGAGGCTGTGGGTGGATGGCGTATTATTGTGGCGGCTGTGCTCAAGGCTATTTGCGATGACGGTATCGAGCTCTTTGTCAGCAAAGACACGAAGACGGGGTTCCATGTCCATGTCGGGGTCGGAGTCGGGCGCGAGTTCACTGTCGACGAGGTGAAGAAGGTTTGCATGCTGTATCTGGTCTACGAATGTGAGTGACCCTATCTGGTCCAGCGTCTACAATACATCTCACTTTTACGCAGTCTCCATCGATCGGTACCATGCTTCCTATCGTTGTAAGGAGCCCCAATGTCAATCAAACAGGTGGAACTGCCTGCTTGCTGAATACTCCACGCCCGAAGTCCTCCAGAGGGTTATCCAATGTCAAACCCTCAAGGCATTGATGCTTGTAATGTGCCCATCGGCGCTCTCGGCAGATGGTACGGTTGTATCTGCTGATAGGAAGTACAAGCTCAATATTCTGAGCCTCGAGCTGCACGGTACGCTGGAGTGGCGGCAGCATGATGGCACCACCGATGCGTCTATCGTATGTGGATGGGCTGACTTTGTGTTACATTTCGTTCGGAGCGCGCTCAATCTTTCGTTCGATGAGATCATGGAACACGAACGAAAGAAGACACCGCTTTCTCCCACCTTCGTACCTGACAATCTCTGCCCTTTGCAATGATGTATGGTCCGGGTTGTTACAGAGTAGTCTGCGCGAATAAAGATTTGGTGCATGTGCGATATCCAATCTCGAGCTCGTACATTATGAGAAAAAATAGTATTCTGGCGGACGACTCATTGTCGCAAAATCAACACCCCTCGATCGGCAAACTTCTCCTAGCGCGTCGCATCTGTGACGACGGTCCGAGTCGTCGACGACTCTGACCCTCCGCAAAGCCGGGAGTCTGTCCTGATGTTGCTCGAGTGCTTCTGCGAACGCGACGTCAGCAAACGGCTCTCTTCCCGGCGCCCGCAGGATCAGGGAAACAAGGGTCGGGGGTAGCTGGGGAACAATCCGAGGAGTATAGGTTGGGTAACCGCAGAACAACGTTCGAAGCGACGTGAAGTTGGTAATGTAGTCGTCCATGAATGGCTGGTAAGAGAAATCCACATCTGCTGCAAGCGATAGGTGCTTTATGTGCGGGGCATGTGAAAGAAGGCTGTCTTGTAACGACGAGACGTCCTTGTCCTCCAAGACAATTGCGGTCTTGATATCGAAGCGAGTCAACGGCTTGCTGAGACCTTTGAGGACGACGTCAATGGTCGGTGTATAACTGCTAACGACGATGCTGAGTCGCTGAAGATTAGGTAGGGAGACACTGGTTGGAGGAGGGAAGCGGGCGCGAATATTGATCGCCAGGCTGACCAGATTCGACATGTTCAGCAAGGCGTTCTGCATATGGGGTATTGCCACGGTGCGGGAGGTAATGCGTGTCGTGGTACGAATGGCGGGGGAGCTGAGAATAATCTCAGATTGTGGGAAGTTCAAGATTTCAAACAGGAAGGTAACGCTCTGGAGGCTATGTTCCGGAAGGAGGGCCAGCCAGTCGAACATGGATAGGTCACTACCCGTGGCTCCCCAGTACCGCAATGAAGGCCGACGAATGAGGCCACGTAAGAGCGCATTCGTGCTCAATATCTGTGCCAAATTCTGAGCCGAAGGGGAGTCCGAATCAAAGTACAGGGAGCGATATAGGTTCCTGCGAGCGCTGGGCAGCCAGTCACGACAGACGCGCGCAGCGCTAGCCAACGCCGGTTGCGGCAGCAGCAGGAATATCTCCTCGAGGACATCGTCGTTGCACCGTTGTGCCGCAGACAATCGCTTCTGTTGGGCTTGGGCTCGGCGTGGCACCCAGGACGTCCAATACGTCAGAGCGCGTCGCCCCAGGTATGGCAACCAGTAAGTGTGGGGTGCGAACGTCTTTCGCAGCAATGCGGAAAGAAATGACTACATCCAAATAATCAACAAAGCCACGACAAGAGAAATCGGAGAAGGACTTACTAAGAACGACATGATGAGATTCGTGAGGCAAGTCGACTAGCCGCCGAGCAGTTATGGTGTCAGATCCGGTGATAGCCGAGCTACCCCGAAATGGGTAACGTGGTTCGACAAGCGACATGCAAGAGTGGATTCCAACGTAGGTTTCGCAATCGATCGCATACCAGTTTCTGTACAGTACGCATAGATCGTAGTTACCTGATGTATTATTGTCATCATAATGACTGGAATTTGTGTACAGCCCCGATCTCGATGCACGGTGGTGAGATTTCGTACTACAGCGGGTCCTGCGACGCAAACAGGACTGTATGCACCTAAATTTCCAGCTGGTCCCTCAGGAAGTATTGGAGATGCAGGAATATACATTACGAATAGAAGTTATCGACCTCTTCGCAATCCATCGTCGCGAAGTCAATGCCGCTGAGTTGGCAGAATTTCGAGAGCGTCTCGCATGGCTGGCGGCGATACCGATCGTCCACGATCGTGACACGACGCAGGGCTATGAGCCTATGCCGATGTTGCTGAAATGCTTCCGCGATGACCTCGTCTGCAATTGCTTCGTCCATCGGCGCACACAGAGTGAGGGATACGATTGTCGAGGGTAACTGTGAGACTATCCGAGGGGTGTAGGAGGGATAGCTGCAGAAGAACGTCCGGAGGGACGTAAATGCAGCGATGTAACCGTCAGCAAATGGGAGGTAAGAGAACGGCTTGCCGTCCAACGATAGACGTTGAGTGTGTGGGGCATGTGCAAATAGGCCCGCTTGCAATAATGCTAAGTCTTCTTCGACGAAACCATTTGTGATCTTGATGTCAAATTGGTCCAACGCAGATGTAAGACCTTTCAGGATGACACTGACAGTGGGCGTGTATTGGAATAGAGTGATACTGAGCCTTCGCAAATTGGGTAACGATATGCGACTTGGGGGTGGGAAATGCGCGCGTATTGTGACTGAAAGACTGGCCAAATGTGACATAGTCAACAAGGCGTACAGTCGGGGAGGTGTCGGCGGGGAGCGTGCAATGATGCGCTTAGCAGTCCTGACTGCGGGAAAATCGAGAATCGGCGTAGACTCCGGGATGCCCAACGTGGTCGATTCGAAAGTAATACTTTGAAGACTGTGTTCCGAAAGTAGGGCCAGCCAGTCGAACATGGCCAGGTCGCTGGTCCGGTTGACCATGAAGTCCATAGTCAAACGACGAATCAAATCCCGCAGGACTGGGTTCATGCGTAGCGTTTGGGCTAAGATTTTTGTAGAGGGAGACTGTGCGTCGAAGTATAAGGTGCGGTATAGGGTTCTGCGGACGCTGGGCAGCCAGTCGCAACAAACGCGCGCAGCGCTAGCCAAAGCCGGCCGTGACAACAGCAATAATATCTCTTCGAGAACGTCGTCGTTGCACCGCTGTGCCGCAGACAGAGGCTTCTGTGGGAGTTGAACTCGGCATGGGGCTTCGCAGGACGTCAGATACCCCAGAGCGCGATTGCCCTGGCAAGGCAAAATTAATCAAGTCATAACAAAGTTTGCAGAGAAACGTACAGGGACCGACATAGTCGGGATCATGAGGACTGTTGACACTGTTGAGTAAGTTCCAAGTAGCCGCCGGACGGTTTCGGATTGGGTCGGGGGATGCCGATGTGCTTCCGCACACAGCCAAATGAGAAATTTCAAGGTATCATTGGATATGAGAGTTCAGAGACTAATATATAATGTACATTTTTCCTCCCATAGTCAAGAAATATGGGTGCCATTACTGGCCCGCCACGAGGCTCGCATTGTCCGTAAGGACCTTGTTGAGGCCATCGCGCTTGTGGCAGCTGGCATACGAGAAGCTCTTCGCAATCTCGTCAATCTCCGCGTTGCTCTTGCCGCGGAAGTGCTCCGCCCACTCCTTCACGAGGAACTCGCTGACGAGGATGTTGCGCGCGAGACGGCCGACGCGGTCGCTCAGCTTCCACACTGGCGCGGGGTACAGTGCCTGGTGCTCTGGCCGCACCTCCTGTTGGATGAGGTCGATGAGCGGCTGGTACACATGCCGGATCTTCGACTCATCCGCGCCCCACGCGTCGATCGCCAGACGGTGCTTCTTCGCGAGGAAGTCCTTGAACAGCGTCATGTACGGCGTCTCGCGCGACACGAAAACCATGCCCTGGAAGCCGATGTCCTTGTACAGCCAGATCGACCAGCTTAGGCGGTCCTGCATTGCGGACACCGTCAGTATGCAACTCGCTAAACGAGGGTTGTAGGACGCACCTTGTTGTAGATCGCCAGCTGGTCCTTCAGGACGTGGTACCGCTCCTCGTTGATCGACTCCGTCAGGTCGCCTTCGTACTCCTTGCGCGCGTACACAGGGCCCCACTCGCCGTTCCACACGCACAGCCCGTGCGCGTCCATCCACTCCCGCTTCTTCTCATAGCTGCGTCGCAGGCGGCGCTGCTGAGTCTCGCTGCCCACGTACTTCTCCGGCGACGCCGGGAACCCGAATACCGAGTAGTCGTGAATGGAGTACGCCGTGTTGTCCCACTTCTTGTACGCGTCACCGAAGTGCGACAGGTCCGACGCGAACGTGTTTCCGTCCAGGAACAGCGCGTGGTCTCCGTCGATCGCCCGGATCGCTGCGTAGATGCGGTGGTAGAAGTCCACCAGTCGCGTCTGGTACGGGTCCGTCGGCTCGTTCAGCGGGTTGTAGCCTGCGATCCACGTGTTGTCCTTGTAGTGCTTCGCCAGCTCCTCCCACAGCCAGATCGTCCGGTCCTGGAAGTCCTTGTGGTTCCAGAAGTTCGCGATGTGCGTCCCCGCGTCCGCGTGCCAGTCAGTGTTCTGCCCGCCCGGCGCGGTATGCAGGTCGAGGATCGTGTAGATGCCGTGCTTCGCGCATAGATCGATGACGCGGTCGAGGTGCTTGAAGCCGTCCTTCTTCAGAACACGGGGGTTCATATCATCTGCACTTCGATCAGACCTAGTGAGCTTGGCGAGAAAGGTTCGTGCGTACCTTCGAAGTGGCGATAGTTGAAGGGAAGACGGATACAGTTCAGGCCGAGGCTCTTGAAGAACGCGGCGTCCTCGTCCTGGAAGAAGTACTCGAGGAACTGCACGAGGCGTCGTCAGCGCGCCGATAACCGGGAGCGAGGGCGGGATGCGTACCTTGTCGAAGAAGAGCTCCGAGCTCTCCTGGCCCACCACGTCGGCGAGGGCGGCGCGGATCTGGAACTCGCAGCCGGGGTAGCCTGGACAGATGAGCTGGGTATTCGACGGAAATTAACAGTTCTTCGTACCGGAGATGAAGTTCTCCATGCTGCACACGTTCAATCAGCGCGGGCCAAAGCAAGAGAGGAACATTGAACGTACTTCATCCATCCACCGAGGCCAGCACCGCGGAGGATGATCTCCTTGCCATCCTTGTCAACGAGCTTTGTGCCAGAAACTTTGATGTATGCCATGATGAGGGGTATGTGAGGGTGAGGTATGCATTTCGACCCCAGTGTCCTGGGCTATATAACTTCAGTTAAGGGTGCTGAAGTGCGGGCCGGGTGGAAGGACGGTGCCCTGACCGATGTTTTCCCGACGGAACATGGCGCTTCCAGACCACGGAGATCGGATATGAGACTCTCGTGCCTCTTCCCTGAAGGCTGTCTCTTCGTTGCTGTGGGCCACGAGCTCGTGGTAGATGGCGGTTTGAAAAGCGTTGGACGCAGAGCGCTTATGGTCCCGCCTCCCGCCGTGATACATCAACTTCCAAAAAAGGAAAGCGTTGTATTCTGCTTTCCCATGTTGACTGTCTCTCGAGCTTCGCCCCGCTTCTAAAACGTCATGAGCGATGCGGGGTGGCTTCTGCGCACCGTCGGCATCGCAAGGCACAATTAATTCGTGCACGTTTGGAGATACCAAGCACCCAAGGTTCCGCTTTATAACAGCCTTTCCCAAGCCCGAAATATCGCCGGAAATAGGGGTCCGCCCGCAGAGCGGCTATCGAACCGTTATCGTCGTTATGAGCTCACACAGGCCCAGTCATGTGTGGGTATCGATCGCCATCTGGGGCCCCGAGCGGTCCGCGGATAAAATGAGCACCAGCATACAAAGTATGGGGTAGGAAGCTTGTGTACCAAGCCTGAGTGCCTCCGGTCTCCGCACTCTCGAGCTATGCCAGATTTTATCAAGGTCCAAGGAACGAGACTCGTCGATGGTGACGGGAAGGAGATTATACTGAGAGGCGCAGGGCTCGGTGGCTGGATGACGTGAGTCGCGTTCACGATGCTCCTAGTTGGTCGGATGGTCGCTGAGCAGCGCACAGAATGGAGAATTTCATCACAGGCGTGTCAGAGCGTATCAGACAGTCGACGCGGAGCTAACAGCGCGAGGCAGGCTTTCCGGGCTGCGAGTACCAGATACGCGAGACGCTGGCCGAGACGATCGGTTCTGAAAAGTCCGAGTATTTCTTCGACAAGGTGAGTCGATCCATCCTATTTCTCAGACGGGCGGAATGCTAACGCTGTCAAGTTCCTCGAATACTTCTTCACCGCATCCGATGCGGCATTCTTCAAATCGCTCGGCCTTAACTGCATCCGCATAGCGATCAATTACCGGCACTTCGAGGATCCCATGAACCCGCTCGTGTTGAAGCCCGACTGCTTCAAGCACCTCGACCGCGTCGTGGCGCTCTGCGCGGAAGCGGGGGTCTACACCATCCTCGACATGCATACCGCGCCGGGCGGGCAGAACGGCGGCTGGCACTCGGACGCGGGTACCCATCTCGCGCTCTTCTGGACGCACAAGAACCTGCAGGACCGGCTCGTGTGGCTCTGGACGGAGGTGGCGCGGCACTACAAAGACGAGCCGTGGATCGCGGGGTACAACCCGCTCAACGAGCCCGCGGACCCGACGAAGGACATGGCGCGCCTCATCGGGTACTACGACCGCGTCGCGGAGGCGATCCGCAGCGTCGACCCCAACCATGCGCTGTTCCTCGACGGAAACACGTACGCGACGGACTTCTCTGGTTTCCCCGACGATGCGGGGACGCGCTGGCCCAACACGGCGTTCGCGATCCATGACTATTCGTTGTACGGGTTCCCGAAGTCGCCTGAGCCGTATGATCGTTCGCCCGAGCAGAAGCGTAGGATGGCGCGAAGCTACGAGAAGAAGAGGGAGTGGATCGACGAGCGCGGTCTGTGCGTCTGGAACGGCGAGTGGGGCCCGGTCTACGCGCGCAAGGAATACGAGGGCGACGATTGGGAAGGGACCAACGAGAGACGGTACAACGTTCTCAAGGACCAGCTCGATCTATATGACAGGGTGAGTCACCACATCGCCTTTGGGTCCAGAATCACAGGGCTTAAGTATGTCGCCGCAGGACCGTCTGAGCTGGTCCATTTGGCTGTACAAGGACATCGGATTCCAAGGGATGGTTTACGTGTCCGGTGAGACGCCCTACATGAAACTTCTCAACTCGACAGGGTTCCTGCAGAAGAAGTATAGGCTCGCCACCGATTCCTGGGGCGCCACCGACACCGCTGTGCGGTACGCCTACGACCCAATCATCAACTTGATCAAGGAGGAAGTGCCGAACGAAAAAGATCGAGAGCTGTACCCATACCCTGTGTGGCGCGTAGAAGAACGCGTCGGTAGGTTGGCTCGGTGCATGCTCATCAGCGAGTTCCTGGTCAAGGAGTGGGCGGAACACTTCATCGGGAAGAGCAAGGAGGAACTGGACGAGCTGGCCAAGAGTTTCTTGTTCGAGAACTGTCTGAAGCGGGAGGGGCTGAACAAGGTTTTGACCGAGTATGCAGCGAGCGTCGGGCTCGTTTAGGCTTGGCAGATCGAGAAACATGTAGGCTGAAATTGTACAGTATCATCTGAGAGCGAATCTATGGCGAGCCTTCTGATTTCTCCGGTTGTCTTCATCTCTTAGCTTGTTCTCGAGAGCATCAAAAAGCTCCTTTGCGTGCTTTTCTCCGTCCTGTGGGAGGTCATTAAAACACGCATGACAAGGATAGGTGAACGTACGGATATGAACTGCTTAATTTGTGATATTTGTACCTCACCAGGACCCAATAATCGCACCCCTTGTAGTGTGGGTGTAGTTGGCGAAGGGAAGGAGTACATGAGCAGGAGCTTCAGTGGGGTGGCTGTCTCCTCTGTTGGTGTAGCGTCCAAATAGTAGATTGGTAGATCCTGCGCAATCACATTAGAATCGAGTTGGTAAGAAGATGGAAAACCGTGCTTACTACGTTCAATGTGATGCACACCGGCCATGCCTCCCTGCCTTTCAGTACCTCTCCCTCATCCCAATAATCGGGCAGCTCGAAATCTGTCGCAGTTGGCATATGTCTTGTGTCAAAGCCGCTCTGCTGCCCATTCTCGTCTACATCCATGCTTTCTTCCCCCGTCGGCGCGACAGTGTTCTGTTTCCGTCCCCCATACTGCACGCTTCGCGTAACAGGGACTTTTGTATCCCACAAGGCTGCCCGGGCCGCCATAAACATCACGTCATACGCGTTGCCGGCATCGGAAAGGATTGTTACATCGAGGCTGAGGAGCCAAGCCTTCTTGCGAGGAAGGACGCCGAGGTTGGACGGGTGAAGGCTGGGATGAGAGAGCGTTTGGTGCAGGACGATCGTGTAGTCGTATTGCAGGTCGTCGATCGCGTTTGTCGACAAGTGTGGGTACGCAGAGGGTGAACTATCTTTCAAGTCGCGCTGTCAGACACCTTCATCCGACGCGAAGTAGAGTCTCGTACGCACCACAGAACCGTGCAGACTATCCTGCCGCCATCGACGCCGTCCCCAGTCTCGACGTCTTCCACCTCAAGCTTCGCCGCCGCAATGACCTCGGTCCCGCCCCCGCCTTCGTGGGGCAGTTTGCCCAGGTTGACGCGTGCGCTGCCGTTTGCGAGCGGGGCGACTCCCGTCTCGAGGAAGACGGTGCGGAAGTCGGTGGGGGTGCGCCCGTCGCTGCGAAGCGCAGACGGGGCATGTAGGGCTGTTTGTATGTATGCTTTTTCGGATTTTGAGACTGCTGTGGTCGCAGCCATGGTCTCGGTGTGGTAGTGAGCAAAAGAAGGCAGGCTGAGTCTGTAAACGCGAAATTGATCGAGCTCAAATGCGAGGCGCCCGTTCTCTCCGTGGTTGAATTAGGTTCGAGCTAGACGACTCTGACCACACAGACTCGAGAGGAACTCGGCAACGACTCTAGATCGTATTTGTTCTCGTTGGTGGGGAGAAGGGTGAAAACGACTCGAATAAATGTCCCACAATTCCTTCAGATTGTTTGCATACCAGGTACGGTGGCGTCGCCACCTGCGTCCGATGTGGAAAATAAATGCACACCACAGCGGATATTCCAGAGTCAAGAGAGTGCGTCTATGATACAATAATACATTATACACATGATAATCTTGCGCGAACGATGACGACGACGGCCCCTGTCCCCAGGCGGAAAAGCATAGTGGAATAGAATGATGGTTCACCAAGCCCGCCGCCTCAATCCTCCTTCGCAATATGCGATCAAGACGTCGCGCACTTTACGCTGCGCCAGCGGACTTGCGCCTAGATATGCCCTGAAGTCAGCTCGTATTCAGATTGTGTTCGAGGAGACGAGGTAGAGATGGGACGTAGTATGGGCACAGTTCGGACGGATTATCACCGGGTGGAGAGCACAGTGGTCGAGCGTGAAAGGAATACTCACAGTTGCCAGTACGATGCGACGAACGGGAGAGCAAATCCGAGGCCAATGAAGGCTGCGTATTTTGCGCGGAATGCTGACTTGTTGGCAAAGCTGAACGGCAGATGCTGTTACGAGAACTCAGGTTAACGTCAGTCGGAAGAAAGGGGTGGCCGAAACATACTCTTGGCGATGCGTGGTTGAAGTGTGCTACACCCCTAGGCATAGACGAGCGGGCGGCAAGACGGAGAGAAGAGGTGGTTGCAGACGCCAACATGTTGGTTGAGTGGTAGTAGGTTGAGGAAGGCAGTGGATGAGTGGTGGTCAGGAGGAGAGATGAGGGGTGGTTGAGTAAATGTCCTGAGTGGGGATGTCCGGGAGTGGTGTCGTATCCGCTCTCCGTGCTGCATTTTTAAGTGCAGTACCGCCGCCCCATCTAAATCGGCCCACCCGCTTGCGGAAGTGTGGCATGATACGGCGCAAAACATAGGAGGGGCTGGAGTACGCTGGACTATTTGGCTGGAACGGTAGAACACCAGCCAGACTCGGCGCGCACGCTCGAGACGGTCCAGTCGGCGCCTCGCGAGACTGTTCGACACGGATCACCGTCAGCGAGACAGAATTTGTAGTGAGAGTCAGAAAAAGACGCACCAGGCTGTAAGACCGGTGATGGCACTTGTATTTGTGGTAAGAAGGCATGTTGTACCACCTCTAAACGCCTCTCTTCGAGACAATGATGGACGAGTCTAGGGTTGTGGCTATGGGCCCACATGGGTCCAGAGCAGCCTTAGGCTTGAATAACCGCTCTCCGGTGCCGCTGCGCGCATTTCCATCCTGGCTTCGAGGGAGGGGGCAAGTTTAACCTTTTAGCTCGGTGTTTGTCTCTGGTTGCGTGGGATGAAGAGAGTGAGTTAAGTTGCCGGTGGACGAAGCAATGAGAGCCTGGCGATTTGTCCCAGAGTCTAGGCGCATGGACCAGATGAGTCAATTGCGATGATGGATTCGTAGAATATGTGGTGCCTTAAGCCGCGTTGGCGTAGTGGTAGCGCGTCGCACTTGTACGTCATAATGATGGCTATGCGAAGGTCACTCGTTCAACCCGGGTACGTGGCATTGTTTTTGGTTTCCTAAGCTTTGCCGGCCCCTGGCATGCGGTGTTGGTGACCCAATTAACGGGTCGTACCCGTGGCTTGGTTTTGACGGCCGTCCTCGACCTCTGGAATTTACCATGCGTCCGAGGCAGATATTTCATTTTGTGCAGCGCGACACGGCGGACGCCGAGGAACGACCCCACCGATCGCGATTGGCAGCGCTCGGAGGTGTGATCCCTAGTCGGTCTGTTGGTTGGCAACCGTCATCTTCAAACCTTCAGGGCCTTACTCTGTCAAACTAAATGCCCTGCGCCGTCCGCCAGTGACTCTTCACCCCCCTCTCGCACCTCTTTCTCGTTTTCCGCACGCTTGCTGCGCTTAGCTTTCCGGGCTGTGCCTCTTTCCTTTCGTTTTCGCCCCACGCTCTCTCTCGTTTACCCACGCAGGCCCAGGCCCGCTTTTCGCGTGTAACCACCCCCCAAGAGATCTAGATTCAACTTCGTGGCTCGCAGCACCCAGGTCTGCTTCCTTCGTTTCCTGCACCGCAGCGATGTCCTCGTCGCCTCTCTCGCGTTCCAATCCTGCCATACATGTCTCCGGGAGCCCACCCAGCAAGCCAGGAACACCGTCGCGCCCCGACCAGCCGGCATACAAGCGACCCAATGAATACCCCACGCCCAACTCGTATACCAACTACAGCTCATATTCCAATTCAGCATCACCCTCAAGAGTCCACGCCGGTGCCCCGGGACCCATGATGGCGTCCCCCGCTCGCCCTCGTTTACGCCCTGCGCTCGACAAACGCGAATCTCTGCTACGCGCATCCATTCTTGACACGGCACTCGAACTAGGCGTTGGACAGGGTGGCGCGGTTGAGAGATGGATGTTTGGAGCGATCGGGGAAGAGGACGAGGACGAGGTGCGTTCGCGCGGTCATCTGGCTGGGTATATGCGCTGACTTCATCTACGCCCACGCAGAGCACCGTCTCGCCGAGTCTCACCTACGCGTCGACGGCGACCTCGGACGAGTCCTGGCTCCACTCGTCTACGTCGTCGAGCCAGGCGTCTCCTCTTCCAATTTCAAATGGCAAATCGTTGATGAGTGCTGAGCAGCATCTCGGTCAGCGTACAGTACAGTTCGCACCCACCGTCTTCCCTCCTGAGAATCCGGCAGTTCCAGTGAATGATTGGGGATACAAGGAGACCAAACCCCAGAAGAACGGCAAGAAGCTGCGCAAGGTGAAACCCGACGATGGATACACGAGTGACGGAGCCGGGTATCAGAGTGACGGTGGCAAGGGTAAGAGCAAGAAGAAGGACAAGAAGAAGGACAAAGGAGATGAGAGTGACGGTGGGTACCTTTCGGATGTACTCTCGCGGCGCAAGAAGAAAAAGGAGAAAATACCGGATGTCCCGAAATTGAGGACGTTGAATACCGATCTCGACGGGGATGAGACCGACGGTGGCTATCTATCCTCCTCCGGAATGGGTTCCTTCGTGCGTTCGCGTAAGACCTCGACGTCGAAGGCCAAAGGCAAGAAGTCCAAGGATGGTGCTGTTGATGAGGATTCGGATGGAGGTTACCTATCCTCGGCAAGCAAGAAACGCGGTTTCTTCAGGCGCAAGGGGAAGAAGCAATCCGAGGATGACCCCCAGAGGTCTTCAGCGGATTCGAGAACAAGACCCATTGTCCCGCCTGTGCCTGCACTTCCCACCATGCCCTTACCCATTGCAGACAGATTCCGGAGTGATACGCCTACCTCTAATAGTCTCGACTTGCCGGCATCTATGTATACCGCGTCCTCTCGAGCGGGCACTCCCATGTCGAATATGCGCATGTCGGAATCATCCGAACAACGATCCAGCGGCGACAGCTACCCTCCCGGAACACCCCTGGTTTCGACGACGCCATCGCCCATGACGCCACCCTCTTCCTCTCGTACTCTACCTCCTCCATCACCATCTTACCTGTCGGTCAATTCTTCCTCCAATTCTATGCACTCCCTCGAATCTCCCCGGGCTTTGACGTCGGCCTTCAAAGACGCAGAATCTGTGCGGTCGCCTAGTATTGACGTCCTCAAGGCTTTCGGTCGGCAAGCGGGATTGAATGCAATGTCTGGTGCTTCCGCGGGCGCTTCTGCTGCGTCATTGCAAAGTTTCGCGTCCACAGCATCGTACGGCACGGTTATAGGACATAGCCCAGGTTCCTCGCAAGATAGTGCGAATGCCCAAACACCCGATATGTACGCCCGGTCGCCAACTGAGGGTGTACCGCGGATGAGCGCTCCTAAGCCAAAGATGAAGAGGACGTTGTCGCAGAAGAGAACCCCAATGCCGATCATGGGCAACAAGACCAGTAGCATGACCTTCTCTGCCCTCGGTGTACGCTCCATTGAAGCATTGCGTGAAGGGACCGACGAGGAGGATGAAGAAGAGAGCGTTGAGTATGCGGATGCGGGGGAACAAGTATTAGTCGTTACGCCAGCGACCCCGGGAAGTGACAAGACGAGAATGAGCAGCGCCCTCGGTATGTCTTATATACCTACCGAACATCTTGGAAGTTGGCATGATTGATCTGATCACTTCTATCTGAATAGGCCCGCCTTCACCTTCCACCTCAACTCGTTCACCCTCGCCGAAGCCTCTCATCCTCACCAGTCCCATAACCCGGCCAACTGCACTGGGCAAGTTCGACATTCCACCACCCAGCCCGCCTCCGAGCGGGCCTCTACCTCAACCTCCAGGTGCCCCGCCGTCCCCATCTCGGGAGACTCAATCGCCACAGCGCGACCGTTGGTCTAACTCTGCTGATGGCCATCGCCCTCCTCCATCACCACTGTCAAAGAGCGCCTTCGCCGCTGACATGAATGCTGTGGCAACTTCCACGCCCATTGGGAAGCGCGACCGTGTGATACGGCCCGGAACTGCACCTTCTTCGCCCGGCCAGCCTGCACCCTCGTCGCCGCCTGCTACTGCTACACTCACGACATTCCCGCGCTCACCTATGGGTGCCTCCTTCGCTTCAAGACCAGGTACCGCACCCACTCCGACGTCGTCCAATGCTCCCACTACTCCGACTGGATACACGGGCGCACCTAGAGCGCCACCGTTATTCCTCCATCGCATCCCTTCAAATTCGGCTTCCATTCAAAGAGGACGTGAAGCGCCCTTCCCTGCGCGTCCAGTGGTTTCCGTCTCGCGCTCCGGCTCGCCTCTACCCCCTGCGCGCGCTCCCTCCCCAATGCACATGCTCCCACCGCCACCACCCGCCTCCGCGGGGCCCGTCCTCGACGGCACCCGCTTCAGACAAAGCCCTGTCAATGGCGCGCACCGGCACTTTGACTCTGAAGGGCAGGGCCAGCCTCAGCGACTCGACGCGCACTGGCAGCCGCGCTCCGCCTCCGCGCTCGACACGCGCCGGCGGCCCAAGCGCAACTCCGCAGACTATGAGTTCTCTGACAAACGATCGTGGGTCGACTTTGATGACGACTCGCGCCCTAATTCCGACGCGGAGGACGTGGAGGAAGATGCACCAGGCGCGGCGCTCACGTACCGTAAGTCGCAGCGGTCGGTGTACTCTGCGCAAGGCGAGGAGTCTGACTCTGACGGGGCCGACCGCGTTGACGATCCCCGTGCGCCCGAGACGGAGTACTACACGTCTGGCTCGGCGTTCCCGAGCGACGCGGAGGACGATAACAATATGGTCTACGCTGGAGCCGGCGTCGGTTCTGTGCGACGCCCGCCAATGCCGCCTATCCCGCAAGACGAGGACTCGCGTCTGAGTGCATTCACCGAGTTCGACGACGCGGACTACGAGGAGGGCGACCGTAAAAGCCGAGTAAGCATCATGGACGGCAACCGGAGCGGGAACGTGAGGGAGAAACTGGTGCGAAGAGTGGAGGCGATGCAGCGCGAGGCTCGCTAAAGTCTACCACCATCGAACCTTTTCGTGCCCTTTTTTTATCTTTGGTTCGTCACTCCTTCGGCTTTGTTTTTTGGTTCTCTTTCGTTCTTGTGAAGTGTACGTTATAAGCGACGGACGGACCAGACGAGTCTTGTAGATGGACGGCGCAGGCACCGTCCGGAGCCCTTTTGTCTGTTCGACTCTTCTTTTTTGCAGCTCTCTCACCCCAGCTCTCCCTCACCCGTACATAGCCCCCACCCCTCCCAACTGTGTACGCCTTACATACGTCCCTTGTCCGCTTCGTCACCATCGCTGTGTTATTGTTTTCGGTCGTTTGCACTGGTAATTTAGAACCGTCTTATCGTACCACCTAATTGGATGCGTGTGGTTGTATATGGAGGCGGTGTGACACTGGCAGATGCGGCGCGAAAATTGGACGTCACACAACAAATCAAAGCAAACAAGGATGTGCATTAGGATAGTGGATACAACGAGGGGTCATGGCATGATTAGGGATATAAAGTATAAGGATACACAAAGCAGACGAAAAACAGGCGACACCAAGGACAAGTCCTCATTTTCATCTACTAGTCACCGCGCACAGTCCGTGACGGAGGAGCCCCCAGCAGAAATTTCGACCCAGTGATGTTCGACACATTCACGCCAGGAGCGCACCCAGCTCCGTTTTCCTGCCGATCGCACACCGGGACATCAAGGAGGTTCCCCCGAGGTGAGAGAGGAAGTGTGCTGAGCAGTGCTGATGTCCGCTCGACCAGGTGGCTGGAAGGATTACATGGTGGGGCAGCTATCGTGATCGATGGGAGGGAGCTGAGCGAGTACGCGATGTCTTCTTTGTATGCGACAGAGTCGGGATGCGCGGGGAGGGATAGCGGCGCCTCAGCAAAAGCTTCGAGGTCTTTCTTCTCGTCGCGGGGTCCCAACCACTGGGCCGGAGACTCGAATGACGATGAGGCTGACGAGGCGTTTGGGTTGTGCTTCTTCCTGAGAAGCACCTTGAAGACCTTCATCTCGCTAGGCGGGGTCGAAAACAGCCGTTTCCAGAGACTGGGACGATTTGGGTAGCCTAGAGCTTTGTTCTGGTAGGACTTGCAGAGCTGCTCGAGACGCTCGTCCTCCTCCTGGTGTCCTCTGCATCAGCATCTGGAAACAAAGAGTACGCAGCACGACGCACCCTTTGAAACCTCTCCGCCATCCGCTGCTGCATGCGGAAGAGTCGGGTACCCTCCGGTATAGGACGTCCGAAGTTGAGTAGACGAGGCCAGTACAGAGCGAAGGACGGCTGGCCGAAGTGGTGTGTGACTGAGGGCATAGCAGGGTCATCCTCGCCAAAATTTCGGCGGATTCGGTACGCAAGAAAAGTGGCTGCGATGCCGAGTAATAGCAGGCCGAAGACGACGGCGCAGGCGATGATGAAGATGGCGGTACCGTTCGGCGTGGAGGTCGAGGACGACATGGGTGTGCGAAGAGTTAACGAGAGACTGCAGAGATGGTTGAAAGCGAGAGGCAAATAGAGTGTTAAGTAAAATATGCGGCACGGCTGGGTTTCTTATGGCCCGTCCATTTTTGGTCGTCCCGCTTGGTCCGCCTCCGTTCTAGCCTGGCCCGTCGGGAACGTCGAAAGAGGCTATGATTGACAGGGACGGCTGACCGTCAGGAACGGTTTTTACCTTGTGTGCGCTTCCGCATACGACCTGGTGAGAATGGGTCGTCGGTCTGGTTGCGAAACCACCTGGCACTCCGACCCCTCAGGGGCAACAAGGATGAGTCCCTGGTTCGTAAGCTCAGGTCAGCCTTCTGTACTTGAGTTTATGTTTGAACATGTTTAAGCGAGCTCGAGTGCTATACGAAGAGGAAGGTAGCGATGTTGAGGCGGTAGGCACTATGCAGAGGGAGTGGAAGGTAGAGACGGATAGGCGCCTCGAGCCCAGTTGAGCCGAGCCGAAAACGCCGGCGACGTTGTGGCGCGCCAGATGCCGAGGCGCCTATTTTGCACATGCTCGTCCAAGTGACAAGTCTCGACAGAAAGGACATTCATACCGGGGTCAGCTGGGGCACCCCCTTGCAAAGCAGCTATACAGCAATTGTTTTTGATTGTATGAAGATTGAAGAGCGTTGCGGTATCGCAATGTGCGCACCGAGGAACTGCAACAGTGCGTGGCACGAGGGGAAAGTAGCATACTATAGATCAAACGAACAAAACTAAGCTATAAGCCACACCAATTAAATAAGACACCACCAACTCCTTCGCCTCTACCGGATGGAATAGTACATTTTACGATTTTTCGCGTGGCGCAGCCTCGAGGGACTCTATCGGGGACTCGGCACCCGCAGGCCGCTCAGCATCGGGCCGCGATTGGGTGTTGGTGAGGCGGTAGTCGCGCAAGACGAGGGAGAACACAATGAGCGTAACACACAAGCAGATGCCCGTAATACAGAGCAGGCGTTGTGCGTGCTGGTACGCGTCGACGATGGCGGAGCGGACGGGTGTGCCCCAGGGGTACTCGGGGACGACTGTGAAAGGCGAGCCGTACACGAGTCCAGCAAGAGTCTCGTTGCCGAATGGAGCGAGTGCCTTGTTGAGCTGCCCGGGGAGGACCTGTGTCCAGATTGCGCCGGAAATGGTGTTACCGAGGGCACTGCCAATGCTGTAGGAGGCGAGGTAGAGACCGGTAATGGCGGCGACATCTGCGGAGCGGTTGGATTAATTACATCGACACTATAAGAACGTGGTAGACTTACGCTCGTGCTTCGTAGCCGCTTGGATACTTGCCTGGGCGGGATACGGGAACATGCCGCCGGCAATTCCGAGTAGGATCTGAGCGCCGACCATACCAGAGTGGCTCGAACTGCCAGCACGGTACTTGATGAGGAGGCCGAACGCGACGAGGAAGAGGAGGGTGCCAGAGACGATGAACCACTTCAAGCGGCGAACCTTGAAGACGATTAGGCCCAGGATGACACCGGTGATGACAGAGGTGAAGCTGTAGAGCTGGGTGATGCGTGTGGCGCTCTTGATACTTTCGTTGAAGGCGACGAAAAGAACGGTGTAGAGGTAGTCTCCCTGAAGGTACCATGCGCAGTTAAGCATCATGGCAATGCCGAGGGCACCCCAAACAGCGCGATTCTTGAGAAGCTGCATAGCGTCTTCATGAGTATCCGACTTGTGAATAGGGTGTTGTTTGAGTAGAACTTACGTGGAAAGGAACCATGGGGTGGGGGGCGCGCCTCTCCCACAGGATGAAAGCGGGGATGCAAAGGACACCGACGACGAGTGGCGCAATGACATGTGCAGCTTGCCATTGTTGATGTTCACCGCCAGCAATAGTGAAGGGGACAAGGACGAGGGCGAAGACGGCGATCAAGAGGACGATACCTGGAACATCGAGCTGCCAGAAGAGGGCTGGAGCAAGGCGACGAATACCGTAGATCTGGTAAGGTGTCCTGAACGAATCGAGCTCGCCGGACTTCTTGGCGCGGCGATTGGCGATCATCAGAGCAGCAATGAGGGGTAGGGCAGAGACGGGGTAGAGGAATCCCCACATGCCGACGCCCCACCTCCAGCCAACGCTCTCGAGGACTGCAGTAGTGATGTCACCACTGACCCAGGTGTTGATCTGCATACCGTCAGGATGAAGAGACAACCAGTGGATGAAGACACGCTTACGAGGAAAGGAGTGGCGGGGATGTACGAGAAGAAGAGACGTGACCGGAGGGAGGTCACGTCGGCGACGATGACCTCGACAAGGAAGATCGCGCAAGTGTACCCGACTTGGTAGAAAACAGCGCCAGCAGCGAACGACTTGACGCCATCAGAAGTTGCCTCAATGATGGTTCCTGCACGAATATGAGCAACGTCTCCTCGCGAGTGCAATGCGACGAACCAATGATGTAGAAGACGATGGAGACAAGGATGAGCTCCACACGGCCAAACACATCCGCGATTTTGGCTGCAGTGGGCTTTATCGTAGATGAGTAACAAAAGAGTAAGATGTATTTTTTGGACTGACCTGCGCTGCAGCAGCAATAACGCTTCGCAGTACCGTAATTGTTGCCAGCAGAGAGTGCTGCGAGAACGAGCTCGTAGCATACGGCTAGAAGAGAGACATGAGCGTTTAGAAAGCGCACGCGATATAGAATGGCGCGCCCACCTGGAACACACCGCGAATCGTGCTGTCTATACCATACGCATATGCGATGAGGAAAACCCCGATGAACAAGAAGATACGGTCAAACAGCGTGATGTGTTTTGAGATGATCTCGATGCGCTTGACACCAGGGCTGGTCTGGCCGAGAAGCACGACCTCACCATCGTCACCCTTCTCCTTGACGATGCTGTGGTCGTCGGACGAGTGGGAAGCGTCGGCGGGCATGGCTGCAGCGGGCGGGCACGCTGAACACCTCGGAGCGCGGACGATTTATATCTGATTAGATTATTTTTCTATCACCCCGCGCTAGAACAGAATATCAGATTAGATCATGCGCAAGGGCGGAGCGCATGCGGGCCCATCGCAATTTTCATGGCCTCGCTCGCCACGCGCCCCTGCCAAGGGCCGCAGCAGGGTCTCTGTCTCCGCACTTACCACTTCCTGGGGGCGGAAAAGCAGAAGAAAAGCAGGCTTTCCAAAGATTTCCTGGCACCTCGGAGCCTGCCGCCTCCGCGGAGCCGCAACCTCGTTCCTCCGGAAATCCACCATGCCATCTCTACTCATATACAAGCCCGCTCAGCGGGCTTCGACTGGGCCTTGTCTCCACAGTAAAAACATCTTCTAGGAGCACGGCGGAACAACACGGCCAGCTTTGTAACGAGGGCAGCAGAAATCACAGGCAGCAGCCACCGAGGATCGGAAAGTGGCCTTTGATCGTTCCGTTGCGTCCTCCGCCGATCCTGTCGATCCTCCCAGTCGGCGGGGGCGTTTTCAGGCTTGGCCGGCCTCTTCGTTCAGTTTGCAGTTGTCGATCGTCCGAGCGCCGCAGCGCCGGGATGAACTTGCGAAGCGGCGAGTCGGGACCGAAGGGTGCTGGCAGCAGCGGTACAGCTTCATGGCGTCCGCGGCGGGTGGTGCGGAACGGTCCGAGTCCACTAGACCTTGGAGGATTCCGAGCGATTGGATTCCTGAACTTGGCACAGCGCCGCGCGGAGCCGTTGACGGAGGGGTGTAAGGCACAAACGATGGATCTTCTGCAGCAAAATTAAATTCGATGGGGTGATTTGGAATAGAAAGGGGGCTCGCGGAGCATACTGCTTGCCAAGAGGCCGCTGGCTAACGAGGCATGACATGCTACCACTCTACCGTGCTTTGTGTCGGCAATACGGACTGTTCACTAAACCTACCGCGCAAAGCTTTGATACAAAGGGCCAAAGAATATCGTAGTTCAATCTGTGCCTGCAGATAAATCATCATAGCAATCACGGTCAAGAAAATACGGCTTACTCCACGAATATTCGTGCCAGAGATCGCCGCGATTCACCACCGCAAAATCGATGCCTTTCGACTGGCAGAATTCTGCGACCATGGGACATCTTAGCAGAGGCCAAGAATCCCGGATGACTCTGATCCTCCGTAGGGAAGTGAGCCTATGAAAATGTTTCTCTAGCGCTTCCGAGAAGGCCTTGTCCGGAAATGGTACGAGCAGTGGTGCCATCACAGTCAGGCATACCAATGTGGGGGGCAATTGCGATATCAACCTGGGCGTGTATGAGCAGTTCTCACAGTGGAACTTTCGAAGGGATGTGAACGCGGCGATGTAGTTATCCGCGAGCGGGAGAGTGGGATAGTATGGCCCGCTATGGAGTGCGAAGTGCTTTAAATGTGGAGCGTGGAAAGAGAGGCTATCTTGTAAAGTGCGGGAATCTTGTTCAAGGTCGGCAAGAAACACGAGATCAAGTTGTTCTAATGGTACACTGAGACCATTGAGAATGCTGGAAATGATGGGCGCGAATTCGCCGCCGATGACGAGTGTGAGCTTTTTCAGATTGGGCAACGTCACGCAGCTGAGCGGCGCTGACGGGCCGTCAATAACGACGGAAAGGCGGACCAGCTGGGACATGTTGAAGAGGGCGAGAAGCTGAGCTGGTGTCGTTGGGGAGCGGGCAATGATACACGGCACGGTAGAAATGGCTGGAAGGGTAAGGATGTGGTCGAGATCCGTGCGACACAGGAATTGGCCTTCAAAAATGATGCTCCGTAGCTTGTGTCCCGGGATGAGCGACAACCAGTTCAATATGGCATCGCCGCCCTGGGTCTCTGGATCATCGTAGTGCAACGTCAGTCGGCGAATGAGATTTCGTAGACTTGGATTTGTGGGCAGTGTTTGTGCCAAATTTGAAGCAGAAGCAGATGGCTGACGGAATAAAAGGGTTCGGTATAGGATCATGCGAGCGATGGGTAGCCAGTTGAGACAAACGCGTGCGGCGCTGGCCAACTCTGACTGTGAAAGCAAGGAGAATATCTCTTCCAGGACATCCTCGTTGCACTGCTGAGCGGCCAGCATTCTCGTTTCTTCAACTGATACCTGACGTACGAGACATTAGCGTGATAGGAGGCAAAAGGTTGAGTATTGCCACATACGAGTAAACGCACGGTGTGGTTGAGGAATCAGCCTGGGCGCGCTTGTTTCCCGGTGCAAGACATTCCGGCGATCACCGACACTATCAGTTCATAGCCGCTCCGCGGTTGGTCAACTTGTCTTGCGAACCTTACTATATGTCGTTCCTCGTAAGTCTCTCCTTGACCTAGTTCGTCCCATTTTATTGAAAATTCACCTGCAGGCATTTATTTTGACATCGTTACGAAAGACGTTTGCCCCTTGTACTTACTGGCTACCATACCTGGGCAAACGTGCTCTGAAGTATTGGACGTTCTGGGTGCCACGCTGGGCCCAAGCCCCACGGAAACGACTGTCTACCGCACAACTGTGCAACGACGATGTCCTTGAAGAAATATTCCTATTACTGCCGCGACCTACGTTGGCCAGCGCCGCGCGCGTTTGTCGCGACTGGCTGCCCAGCGCTCGCAGAAACCTCTACCGCGCACTGGACTTCGACTCGACATCACCTTCAGCTCATACCCTGGCGCAAGCCTTGTCTTCAAGTTCATATTTGCGGGATATTATCCGTCGCCCTACAGTGTTCCATATGGCAAGCGACGACGTATCGACGCTCCGCTGGTTAGCCCTCCTTCCGGAGCATAGCCTACAAAGCATCACATTCTCGGGTCAAATCCTGGATTTTCCAGACTCAGATTCCATCCTCAACCTTGCTTCCATACGAACAACCACACACATCATTTCCCGCGCCCCTCCCTCACTGCCCTCACTGCTTACCTTGCTGAACATGACACAACTCGTCAGCCTGTCGGTCAATTTTCGCTCACACGTTCTTCCCCCAACCGACATTGCGCTACCTAACCTGAAGCGCCTCAGTATCATTGTCAGCAACTATACGTCCTCCGTAGATGTCCTCCTCAAAGGTCTCAGTCAACCACTAGTTCGCTTTGATCTTCAGACCCTCGATCCCTTAGAAGAGGAGGATATCTTCGCCCTGCGGGACGGCCTTCTTCCGCATGCCCCTCATCTCCAACACCTATCGTTCGAGGGGGATCCGTTTGTCTGCCGCGAACCGTTTGTAGATGACTACATCGTCACGTTCACGTCCCTTCGGACGTTATTCTGCGGCGACGTCTCATACACTCCTCGAATCTTTTCACAAATACCCTCGAACCTGGAATCTCTTACCCTCCACGCACCGATGTCGGGGTCGTTCCCTGATGTTGCTTTTGCGGAGGCACTGAAGCAACACCAGAACAGACTCACTGCTCTGCGTCGGGTCAGCGTCATGGAGTACCGTATTCATCGTGTTTCCTGCAATGCTCTCGAGGAGACTTGTCGTACGAAGAGTATTGATTTTACGACAGTGACTAGCAAGGAAGACAATTACTTCTTCTCGTGATGTACGTGCTTGCATATCTCGATTGTACTTGTAATGAATGTTTATTTCTCACGGGCTACTCCACATGACTACTGGAAGGAGGACTACGCATTACGTTTTGGGCAGAGGTTAGGACGTACGATGCTGAGAACGAGTCGTACGCTGTGCTGTAGGTACTGTAAAATCTCGTCGAAGGAAAGACCGAGTGCGCTTCGGACGAAAACCAACACAAAGTCAGCCCATCCGCATACGGTGGGGGCATCGGTAGTACCCTCGTGCTGACGGAGCTCTAGCGTCTGGTGCCTCTCGAGGCTCAGCAAGTTAAGCTTGTACTGCCTGTCTGCCGAAACGACTGTGCCATCCGCCGAGCATCCCAGAGGGCACAAACGACGCGTCAATTCTTCGCGAGTTGGAGAGGTGCGAATCGCTTGAAGAATTTCAAGGATAGGATAGTCCCCGAACACCCAGTTCCATCTGTTCGATTTGCACTGTGGTTCTTCGGGATCGGGGGATCATTGCGTCGAACGATGACCAGCGTGATAGGTGTCGATTTTGGCTGCATAAGGGTGAGCGCGTGGTGGCAGCATAGGGAGGCGCGACTCACACTCATACACGATAAAGAGCATACAGGCCTTCTTCACCTCATCGAGAGTGAACTCGCAGCCAACACCGACACCAACATGGTCATGAAAACCTGTCCGCGTCTTCTCATTGGCGATGATCTTGGTGGGCTCCTTCACAATAATATGCAAAACCTTCCAATCGGACGCCATTCTCCCCTAGTCTCCACGCCATTGTCCTCGAGTCCGGGGTGGACGATCTCTACGGCGTTCGGATTGATGCCTTTGCTGCTGGCAGTTTCACCAGACCACTGACTAGGTCGGCATGCGCCCGGTCGGGAGTCTCAGGTGTCTGTATTACCCATATCGGGGTAGTTCGGCCATCACCGGATCTGGCACCATAACTGCTCGGCGGCTAGTCGACTTGCCTCACGAACCTCAGGCTCGCCATGTCGTTCCTCGTAAGTCCTTCTTCGATTTCCCCTGTCGCGGCCTTGTTAAATATTTGGACGTAGTCATTTCTTTTTGCATTGTTGCGAAAGACGTTCTCCCCCCACACCTACTGGCTGCCATACTTGGGGCGACGCGCTCTGACGTATTGGACGTCCTGGGTGCCACGCTGCGCTCAAGCCCCAGAAAAGCGACACTCTGCGGCGCAGCGGTGCAACGAAGATGTCCTGGAAGAGATATTTCTGCTTCTGCCGCAGCCAGCGTTGGCTAGCGCTGCGCGTGTCTGCCGAGGCTGGCTGCCTTGCGCTCGCAGGAATCTGTACCGCACCTTAAACTTCGACGCGATATCTCCCTCCGCTCGACATTTGGCAAATATGCTATCCACGAATTCATTTCTACGTGATCTTATACGCCGGCCATCTGTACGCTATTCCAAAGGCCGGGGCCGCGAGATATCTATGCTCGACTGGCTAGCCCTCCTTCCGGAACACAGCTTACAGAGCATTACCTTCAAAGGTCGGATACTGAGCTCGCCTGACTCGGGGCGCGTTTTGCATCTACCTGCTGTTCGAACTACGACGCGTATCACCTCTCGCTCCCCGACAATACCTCTCACAAACGAGGTTTTACTCAACATGTCGCAATTGGTCTGTTTGTCAATCACTCTACCCGGACACGTTCCCCCACCAAACAACATCTCGCTTCCCAATCTAACGCGACTCAGCATCGTCGTCGGCAACTACTCACCCACTGTTGATGTCCTACTCAAAGGTCTCAGCAAGCCGTTGACCCGCTTCGATATCAAGGCCGCGATTGTGTTGGAAGAGAAGGATTTTTCTGCTTTACAGGACAGTCTTAGTAGGCATGCTCCACACATAGAGCACCTATCATTCGAAGGCGAGCCATATTTCACGCGTCAACCGTTCCTAGACGACTACATCACAGTGTTCACGTCGCTCCGAACATTGTTCTGCAGCCACTCATCTTATACCCCTCGGCTCCTCTCCAAATTACCTGCGACTCACACATCCCTCTCGCTACGCGCGCCGTCATTTGAACCATTCGCCGACGCGGCTTTTGCGGAGGCACTCGAACAAGACCGTCGCAAGCTCTCAGCTCTGCGACAAGTTAAGGTTGTCGATGATCATTTCTTTCGTCATAGATGCGACGCGCTGAGGAGGGCCTGTCGATTGAGGGGCATAGATTTTGTCAAGGCGGAACATAAGGAAGACTACTATTTCTTTTCATGATATGCAAGTTCGCATTTCTGTATCGCGCCTGCAAAATAATTCTTGTTCGCGACATTGAACCATTCGCACAACCGTGGACTATGGCTCGTTATCGCGTCTCTTACAAAGATCTTCCGGTATGTACGTGGCAGTGAGCGGTCTCGTTTGTGCTGCTTGATATCGTCAAATGAATGCAGCAACTTGATAAATCACAAACATCTTATCTCGCCATGTCGAACTACATTATCCATTTTGGGGTAGCTCGGCTATCACCGGACACGGCTCATAACCGTCCGGCGGTCGGTCAAGTTGCTTCACGAACCTCACCATGTCATTCCTCGTAAGTCTCGCGTTGACTCAATTCGTCACTACATTGTTAATGAATTGCCTGCAGTCATTTCTTTCGGCATTGTTCCGAAAGACATTTGCTCCTCATACCTACTGGTTGCCATACCTGGGGCGACGCGCTCTGACGTATTGGACGTCCTGGGTGCCACGCCGAGCCCAAGCCCCACGGAAACGACTGTCTGCCGCACAACGGTGCAACGACGATGTCCTTGAAGAAATATTTCTGCTGCTGCCGCGACCGACGCTGGCCAGCGCTGCGCGCGTTTGCCGCGATTGGCTGCCCAGCGCTCGCAGAAACCTCTACCGCGCACTGGACTTCGACACAACGTCCCCTTCTGCCCCACATTTGGCACGGACTCTAGCGGAAAATTTACTCCTACGGAGCCTTATACGCCGGCCATCTGTACGCTACTTCGATGGTCCAGGCTGTGAGATATCAATGCTCGATTGGCTATCCCTCCTTCCGGAACACAGCTTGCAGAGCATCACTTTCAAAGGTCAAACATTGAGTTTGCCGGACTCGGGGCGCGTTCTCAATTTACCCGCTGTCCGTACCACGACACGCATCACCTCCCGCTCCCCGACAATACCTCTGACAAGTGATGCCTTGCTCAACATGTCGCAACTGGTCTGTTTAGCAATCACTCTACCCGAGCACTTCCCCCCTCCAAAAACCATATCGCTTCCCAATCTAACGCGACTCAGCATCGTCGTCGGCAACTACTCACCAAACGTCGATGTCTTACTCCGGGGTCTCAGCAAACCATTAACCCGCTTCGATATCAAGGCTGCGATAGTGCTGGAGGAGCAGGGCGTGTCTGCTTTACAAGACAGCCTTATTAGACACGCTCCGCACGTCGAGCACCTATCATTCGAAGGCGGTCCACATTTCTCTCGCCAACCATTTCTAGACGACTACATTGCAGCGTTCTCCTCGCTCCAAACGTTGTTCTGCAGTTACCCATCCTATACTCCTCGACTCCTCTCCAAACTATCTTCGACTGTCACGTCCCTCTCTCTACGCGCTCCGACATTCGAAGACTTCGCCGATGCGGCCTTTGCTGAGGCCCTCGAACAACAGGATCACAGGCTCTCAGCTCTGCGACAGGTCAGCGTTGTGGACGATCATTTCTTTCGCCACGAATGCGACGCACTTAGGAGGGTCTGTCGATCGTTGGACATCGATTTTGCGAAGGTAGAATACAAGGAGGACTGTTATTTCTTCTCATGATAGGCAAGCTCGCAATCCTATTGCAAAATATATTGTATTCAAAACAAACTGATCCGCACCACTACTATACTGGGGCCCGTGTCTGCCGCTCTGTATCGCGTCTCTTACAAAGGTTATCAGGCACAAAGGTGGGGGTGAGTGGCGTGCGCTTCCGTTCGTGCTCCCTGATCTCGTCAAATGAAAGACTGAGTGCGCTCCGAATGATACGCAACACAAACTCAGCCCATCCGCATACGATAGACGCGTCGGTAGTGCCCTCGTGCTGCCGCCACTCCAATGTGCCGTGTAACTGGAGGCTCAGCAAGTTGAGCTTATACCTCCTGTCTGCTCCGGCAACTGTACCATCCGCCAAAAGCCCCGATGGGCACATCGCCCACGTCAATTGCTCGAGAGTCTGACAGCGGAGAATGTATTGAAGGGCATCTGCGGTGGAGCCGTGGCGGAACACGCAGTTCAACCTGTTCGATCTGCATTGCGGTTCCTCAGAGCCCCATGGCACGGAACGATGAGGGGCGTGGTAGATATCGACTTGGGCTACAGAAGGATGAGCTACAGATGTTAAAAAAGAATAGATAGACTCACGCTCGAAGACAAGATAGAACATACAGACCTTCTTCACCTCGTCGAGAGTGAACTCGCAGCCAACACCGACACCAACGTGGACATGAAAACCTGTCCGCGTCTTCTCATTGGCGACGATCTTGATGGGCTCCTTCACAATAATATCAAAGACCTTCCAAACAACCCGCTGCCATCCTCCCCTAGTCTCCACGCCGTTGTCCTTGAGTACGGGGGAGATGATCTCTACGGCGTTCGGATCGGCGCCTCCGCTGCCGGCAGCCAAAACTGCGATGGAAGTGTCCTTGTGAACGAGCCAGGTGTTCTCCGTCTTCTCCCCAGATTCACCAGACCAGGTGCCTATGGCATTGATGAGGGGTCGGAGACGATTGATGGCCATCTTCACCTGGGCATGGGAGCCAAAGGCGACGAGTTCTAGCTCGAGCCCGAGGGTGAGGGGGCGTACCCTGGGCGAGCGCGAGAAGAACAGCATACGAGCGTACTAGAGATGCACTCTCCCAGATCCCTAGTAGATCGTCAGCGCTGTGGATCGGAGAAACGGGAGGAGAAGATACGCACTGAAGGGCTTGGGCGGGGTGGCTGGGGTGAGCGTAGGCTAGGTTCGGGCTCTTGTAGACGAGCAACACGCCGCCGCTGAGCCCCGCCTTCCACACGTGTATCTAGATAATTTCAGTCATCGCCCTCGGTCAGGCGAATTGAATTGGCTCCCCGCACCTTAGCTGCCTCGTGCCGGTATGCGTGGTGGCGGTGGCGATGCATAAATGGCACAAAACATTCTCTTCCCCTGATGAGGGTCTTCATATTGTCAATAAAATTCCAGGTGCCAATCCAGAATGCGTTCCATACCGTCTAACATTGGGAAAAGCCTGGGAGAGGGGACAATTGAGTCCCAGGGAAGTTAGGCGGCACCATGCCATCGCCGAACCGAAGCCCTGGGCGAGTTGGCAAAAAAAGACATCTAATCAGAGTCCTAATCAGCGTATCCGACAACCATGCCCACCCTGTGCGACTACACACGACTCAGCATGTGAGAGAAATTCAGTCCGATTGGCGTTGTTAGCCATCACGTACATAAGAGAGTAGGCAGCGTAAAGCGTGTAAAGCGTGTCCCACGATGCTCGTGCATGTTCCGCAGAAGACACCATTCGTAGGCTCGGAGTTTGGGCATAAAGGAAGGGGCTCTTTCGAGCCGCGTGCATGAAATGCGGCAACAACTTGAAGTGCTCTTCCATTGTCTGCAAGCGACGGTGTTAGCCCCAAGTAGAACGAGCACAATTGAAGACTTCGCTCACTGCCTGATATTGAATATTCTGCGCTGAAAAAGGCACGCCTCGGTGACAAACCACAGCAGTCAATGCACGAATGCAGCACCAATCTGAGTTTCTGTTCGGCTGGACGTGAGTCAGATTCAACCACAGTTTCCTTTTGCAGACGTGATATGATTTATAAGCGCCTCCTCAACGCTCCTTGGTTCGATCCCTCCCGTGAGCGGCATTTACGTCGTAAAATTCATGACCGCTTTCTGAAGAGATAGGAAGAGCATAAGAGATACAGAAGATGCTAGAACTGTTCAACACTGCCGTGGAGAGACCATTCTACGTTGACAAGACCGCGGATCGACGTTAGGAAAAAGATCGGGAGGAAACGATACATTGAGCTATGACTGAAACAAAATATACTTGACAAATGGGGGTCACTATATGAACAAACGGATGCGTCCGATGCGAGCGGTCAATCCGACCATTCGTCTTCTTCAGGAGGCTCGATCCATACGTCCCGAATCAGACGCTAGAAGCAATAGTCAGTACCGGTAAGAGCAACAACTGTGAGGGCGTACAGAGTGAGTCTTCAATGAAAACGATGCGAAGTGCATCTTCAGCGTTCGGTTCATCTGGGGGAACATCTCTGCCAACAGTCCCCGAATACTGGCGTCCATGGGACTGCATGCGAAATGGACGTTCCGGAGACCATGGGCGTCGGCGATCCCAAGTAGGGTTGTGTCGAGCTGCTGAAGTGTGCTCCTGCATATCATCCGCCAGGAAAATTCCATAGGCGAGAAGACGTTCTCGAAAATGATGGCGATGTTGAGTTCGTCCAGCTGCGAGGCGAAATTGACTGAGAGGAAAGCGTTCACGGCCGCGAGGGTGTATCTAGGGTTCATGCTGCCATCGATCTTGAACTCGACAGTCAGCTTCTTCAACGCGGGACATGTTGCGAGGTCCAACGGAGACGCTGCGGTATCATAATCACCGTCAATGTATGCCTAAACCGATCATCTGGAGATAGTACTCACGACCTAAGGCAGCTCCGAAGTTGTACGTCAGCTCGCGCAGGCCTGAACACATATTCTGGAAGTACCACTCGTCCGCTGCCCCACCAGCCGCCGCCTCTCGATGGTCCAAGGTTAGAGCGCTAATCGAATTTGCGACCCCCGAGGCCTGTAGCATCCCGTACACCAGGTAGGCCCCGTGGGGTAGTATACTCGTTAGAACAAGTGATCTGACCTCGAGAGAATTGAGATCCATCCCATGGGAGACGGGGTCGGGGTTCGGGTCCTCATAAAGGTCCAGATCTATGCGGAATAGATGTAATTCATCGATGCGTTTAAACAATGCAAGGAGTTCCGCCAAGTCGTGCAGTCCCATATCTGTCTTCTTCAGAACCCCGTTCTGCGCCGCGAGGCACGAAACGCGAAGAAAGTCGAGTCGTATGGGTGGCATTTCTTCAAGTGGCGGGACGATGCCATCGGGTCCTACACCAAGGACGATGTTGTGTAAGAGCAGCACACGAAGGTTCGGCAAGGCGGAGATGATCTCCACGAAATCGTAGACCCCGGTAGTCTCGTCCGTCTTGAAGTTGTCGAGCCGGAGCTGGCAAACATGTCTGGCAAGATGCGGATAGTCCTTCAAGAATTGGTGGAGCATGGAGAGCGTCTTATATCGCCCGCCGCGTAGTTCGTACGGAAGTGCATCGCCCACGGGGCTATCGGGATCTAGCTCGGTTAAGAATGTGTAGTTTATGTCGCGGAAGAGGAGGGGCGCTGCAACACCGTTCCAGGTGCGTGAGACGAGAGTGCAGGCGTGTATGTCTCCCTTGCCGTTGAGCGGGTCGCTTCGCAGGCCTTGCCAGTCCCAATCAGGTGGATGCAGCTCCCTGAGGACGAGATCGACGACCTCCGGCGGAATGAATGTCATGCTAGCTTAGCTTTATATTCTGTAGAAGATGCTCTGCGACGTCAGTATTCGGTTCGACACATCGCGAGAGGCACTTACGTTGGCTCGAATCGGGGGGAAAGACAACCACCACTAGGCGCCTAATTGTGTGGGTGCATCAGAACCCGGCGTTGATGGAGACCCTCGTGGCTTGCGACCCAACTTAACCTCCGACCGTGAGCAAGTACGGATGTTGAATAGGTGAGTGGCTCAGTCCGTTGCTGCCGTTGCTCGGAATGCTTATGCCTCATGAATTTGAGAGTATGTTATAGCTGTCTGCCAATAGACATTGAGGCACTTTTGAGACACTGTCTCTGGCTACACACCCACAGAGGCGTCTGCATACGACATTCGGTATTCACAGATCTGTTGGATTCGACATCTGGCCGTACGGTTGTCGACCTTCCGCGAAGTCACCAGGAGATGCCAGCAAATGGATCTGTCACTCCAAGCGCTAGCCCGGTCGCCGAGACAGCAATAGCAGTGCAACGCCGGATGCTTCTTCCAACGATGCCATGTTCATCCCATCTCTATCACTTCTTAAGGAGGCTGTGAATGATACCTCCTCTCCGATGTCAATATTAACGTCAGGCTGGGGATGCCGGGCACATCGAGCACCCACTACCCATTCGTTTCGCCCTCTTCTCTTCGCCTTCTGGCACCCACCAACTTCTGGAGGCCGCAGGCAGCCGACCAGCACACACGCACACAACCATGTCGAAGATGTATTACACGACGGTCTCGCACGTCAGCCCCATGCTGACATACATCCCTGGGGGTCTCTGGACAGAGCCCTCGCCTACAAGCGACGCGAATTTGGTGCGTGCTTTGCGTCCTACGCAGTAATTCGAAGGCTGACTGAGAGTCCGCACCAACCAGAGTCAGTATTGGTCCCAGTCTTATCACTCGACGGATGCTACGTTGGGTAATGCGAGGGTTATGTTCAGTTTCTTTGGCACAGGTGCGTGATACCTGTTTTTCAACGTTCGCACTGTTTCTGAGATATGATTGCAAGGTGTCTCGTACGTCTCTGCCGGGATCGGTTCTTCGATCTCATTCTAAAACACCTGTAGAGTCTATGGCGGATATCGAAGACGTCTCGGCCCATACACTGTTGTCCTCGATGGCAATACCGCTAACCAGACGACTTTTCCTGGGTTTCAAGTCGGTCACCAAGAGCATTTCGACCAAGTTCTATACAATGTTTCAGGACTCGAGCCGCGCTATCATCAGCTGGAAATTATCAACTCTGGCAATGACTCCACAAGGCCCGTGCTGGATATCAACCGAGTGAGTATGTACTCTTCACCATGTGTCTAATTACTCTTGGTTACAAATTTCCTCCCGGCCGGCAGATAGTCTACGAGCGCGTTATACCGACCGACCCTCGGAATATCTCTTGTCAAGAAGACTCCATGAAATGGAGCTCTGGTCGAGCTTCCTCGTGGATAGCGTCCAATTCTTCAGTGTGAGCCTGGTCCGGGTACTTCCTCGAAAAATGTTCTCACTGTGGTTACCAGTGACACGACCTCTTCGATGGCTCATATGGGGTACAACTTCTATGTACGTACCTTGATCGGACCTTTGGTCTTACGGCATTGACAGGTTCCCGCACAGGGTGTGTTGGGATCGTGCACCGGCCGCGGAGAAAAACTGATTCATACGAGCAGGAACGGGAATTTCCGTCTACGGAACAATCCACCCAATGAGTGCTCCATTCTTCGTCGCCATCGACGGCTGGAGGTCTCAACTGCTCTATCCAAACGCCCAGGTTGAGCCCGCCACAAAGGAGCCGCAGTTGTTGTTTACTCGATCCGCGCTTCTTGCGGACAACCATACGTTGACCATCAGGAACAACCCTGTGTACTCGGCTGGGGGTCCAAATGCGCTGAGTATCAGCCACATGGTCGTTTTCAAGTGAGTTCTTCTTACCGAAGGATCATCGTACGTGCTGACAGAGCGCAAACACTGCTGAAAGTAGCGTTGGAGAACCTCAATCACAGTTCAAAGGTGTTGACAAGGATGGACCTGACAGACCCGATGGACCAAGGTAAGCATTCATCTCACCCGGACCGGCCTTTTGTTGATCCATTCTGCAGTGCCGGAGCGGAAGCCGCCGAAGTCGTGGTATTCGTCCTTCTGTTCATGATCCTGGTCGCCGTCGCATGCCTGGGCTACAGGCGCATGCGGAACTCGCGGCGAGACCTACGCGAGCGCATCCGCCCTTTCGTTCTCACCCCAAGACCACATATGCAGGAGCGCGCAGAGCCCTACGATGCGCCCTACGAGGACCCCTACGACCCCTCGTACCAATACGTGCTCGTGCACAACGACAAGCGTTCGTCGATTTGGACGGCACGGACCTCACCGACGCTGTTCGTCACCGACGAGTCCCGCACGCAAGCTACCATGGGACGCCAGCGCACGTTGCCAAAACTGCCTCGCTTGCATATCCTGCATTCACCGCCGTCGTCGTGGCATTCGCGGAATCGCTCGTCAGTGGCGCTGGCTCAGACTTCATTAATGCTACTTCCGCGGACGGGAGAGGAGGCCCGGCCACGCGGAGACCAAAATGTGTAGCCGGCTGGTCTGGTATTGCTATGTAGTCAAGGACGTTGCCTGGTTTGACTTTGCGTGTACATTGGCGTGCTGATACCCCACTATCTAGACATGTACCTACCCAACATTGCTGTATTTTTGGACATACCCATCGTGATTGCGAAGCCGTGATATTAAGATGAACAATTGCTATCCACAAAGCACGGCACAGCATGATCCGTACCTCAATATGCCAACGTTACTACTTGTTTTCCACGCCACTCTCCCATAAGCCAGAGTTCAAATTTCATACGTCTCTGTCATGGAGCACGAGGTGGCTGTCTCGGCCAGGACTGGCGGTGCCGATGGTCATCGTCATTGCTCTGCTAACATTGGATGCGTCAAAGAAGCTCTAGGCTGCTGTGCGGAGGTACCGAGATCTGACACTGCCCACGCCGCACGAAAGAACCTGAATTACATCCCCTAGTGGTAGCACGTACGAGTATTAAAAATCGCTCTAGAATGGGGAATCCTGGCTACACCCACGTGTAGCTGATGTTCGGGAGACCTACTCCATGCCACCCTCCTCTATGTGCGCCTTTTCGTCTTTCTGCCTGATGACGTGAACGATGGTAAGCACTAGCGGTATCCAGCATAAAATTTACCCACCTATCCTGAAGAACCGTCTTAGGATCGACAATGCACTCTCCCGCCCTTCCTCCCTGATACGCATAAGTCGATCGTCCCGTAGCATGGAGCTCCGCAAGGTCCACAAAGTAGGCATCCAAAAAATCGGAGAGTCCTTCCAAAGCCCTGAACGAGAACTCCGCACTGCGCAGGTACTGCAGCTGCAGAGCCAGCCTCGCAAACTCGGCCCATATACCAGGCCGAAAGCCCGGAATCCTCTGATTCACTTTGTCGCTGGTGTGGGTGTAGAATTTGATCATGCGAAGATGGAGGGTGGCGGATGGTGCGCGGGAAAGAGGAAGAGGAACTGGTTCCGGGTTGTAGAAGTTGATTGTCGGCGCGTGCGCAAAGCCTTTTCTGAGCGGAAGCTCTTGCGTCGATGTAGACAGGCCTCCTGATAGGATCAGTTACCATCAATTCTGGTCATCTTGAGTTCATGGGTACTTACGAGACATCCATCCAAAACCAGAGTCATATAACCGATTTGTAGGCGCAGAGCCGTCTGGTTGGAAGAGTTGAAGCATATCCTGCACCGTAGACATCTCTGAAGTCTCCCATTCCTTACTATGCGTACGCTTCGCTATCGCGGATAAGATGGCCACGCCGAACCAAGGCCCCACAGATAATGCAGAGCTGTGATCGTCTGTTCGTTTCGCCCTGACAAACTTCTTGGGGAGGCGATGGGCCATCTTCATGTCCGGCGCGGTCTCCCACGTGAATTTGTCCAAGTAAAGGAGTTCGAGTTGCGCTAGCCCGGTGATGTAGCGTATTATCTCATTGCCGTCTTTGACATGGATGTTGTAGAGAGCAAGCCGCTGGATCTTGGCAAAGAAGAATGAGGGAAGGGAGCGGGGAAGTGTGTGCGGGAACGCCTTCTGCCCAACGCCTACGAGGGCGGAATCTGATTCGAGACGTATAACGTCGACAGAAGGGAGCCTGGGGAGCAGCTTTTCGGCCAAGTGATGGACCCACGGAGGGTCTTCCAACGTACACTGGACGTCAAGCGATCGTATGTGTGCCGCAATGGACGGCATTCGCACCCTCGGCCCAACATCGAGGATTGATGAAAGGGCGCGGAAGGATGCTTGGCTTCTCAGGGTGATGCTCTCGAAAAGGTGGGGGCGGCATACGCTCGCCCAGTAGAGCGAGACCAGGATGAAGTTGCCGAGGTCACGGACGGCTGGGACTGTAGATGTTGGGGGACGCATAGCTCGGCCATTTAGGAGAGGTGGGGCGGCGTACCAGAGGATATCTTGGAAGAGCTCTTGAGGAAGGTCCGCTGCTGTAGCTGGCATGGCTGCGTTCAAGTGGTTGTCAAGGGAGAATAAAAGTTCGCTCAATCGCCGTTAGTAAACCGCAGCAGAGCGTTTTCTTTTAGAGTTAAGCTCTGGCTTGATGATGCTATCTGTCAAGAACATTGGGTTTACCGTGCAATCACTACACAGCACTACGGGCGGGGACAAATCCCATCGGCAACGAAAGTTGTTGCTTGATCATTGGCACCCATTCGAGTGTGGGACTTGTAAAGTGAGCACATTTAAAGATACAAGCTCGACCGTATTGTAAGCTCCCTGTGTACAGCAGTTTCTGAACCACTGTGAAAACAGTCGGTATCTTGTGAAATTTACGTACGACTCGACACGAGGATTCGGAAACGGCCTGGGGCCCAATATTCACTCCTGTCGTGTTGTATAAAAATTGCGTGCGTTGTACGAGCGAGATATGGTCAGACGGATGGTGGTCGGGTCAAGGCTAGGTGGTGAATTGCGCGAAGAAAGGACGCCCAAATGAGGTAACTTACTGATCCTGATCCTGATCTTTCACGTGGCGCGCGATCAAATTGCCTTATCTAGTCCGTTGCTTTGCGCGAGCACGACCGCGAACGTGCCGCGGCCGCAATATTGCTCTTGCATATATTGCTTCCACCGATACTTCAACACACCCATGCTGCTAAAGACGCTATCCGAGCCTAGCCCTCAAATTATTTCCTCGTCCGAACGCGACGTTGATCTCCTGCTTTCCTCGTTCAAAGATCGCTGCTGCGGTGGCCGAACGTTCTTGGGTCATCTGGAAGATTTAGGCTGCTATATTCGAGATAAAAACAAGGTCTAGACACTATCTCCTCGATCTTTGCGACTCTCGAAAACTACCGGGCTCGGGTTGTTTCTCTGGTGGCTTCATCTAACATCACATGCACACCGCGGAGTTGCCGGCGACCCAGCCTGGACTTTACCCCCGTTTGTTTGCAGAACCAGGCATGGAGAACACACTACGCGTCATGGTGTGCACGCTACGGACTACAAGTACCCCTTTCGAACTATTTGTATGTAGAAGGCCTACCACATTCTTATTGTGAGCGAGACGCTCTCTGCTCCCGCGATAGCGGGCTGCGATGCACCCTCAATGATCAAGGTCTGGGCCCCGCTGATTCCTGAAATACTGAAACAGTAGAAACCCACGCGGATTGGCTGGCGGAAGCTAGACGCGATTGGCCTCCTGTGCCCGCGCTGCTACGACCCACTTTCGCGCAATTGGCACGCCCGTTCTGGGCCTTCGCTGCGCCACACAACAAACTCGTGTTCGAAAGGTGCCGCCGCGTATGTCTTCCCGCTCACCCCAGGTCGATCTTTGGGGTTATTCCGGGACCCGGGGTGCCATGCATGGCCGTCTCTATCAGCTCGAACTGGATCTAGACACCGGAGAGTGGGAATGAGAATAAGAGGGTGCATGATGGAAACCGCAGACCGTGTCTAGAATGTACAACAGGGCAATGCAAGCTGATCAGTGCCCACCGGCTCAACAACAAAGCGTTTGGTGGCGCGCGCCGGCGCACCCTTTGCGCAACGGAGTTTCGATCTAGACACAGTCTATTCTATCTCTATCGAGGGCGATCTGCAGACGATGCTACTTCCTCCACGTATAAATACCCGCCCGACGAAGGGCTCGAACCATCGAACCAACCCGCCTCTCCAATCCTCCGCCTAGATTCCCTCGACGCGACGCGTAATATCAATTTAGTCAGATCACGTGAGTCGCGTCCCAGAAACTCTGCGCTGGCTTTCCGCCTTCTGACCGCTCCCCACCACCAACCAACCACCGACCACCACCACCGCCCTCCCAAAAACACGCCACGAAACATGTCGTTCCTCCGCCGCTTCATGTCCTCCGCGTCCAGCGCAACCTCTGGAACATCCATGTCAGACTCTCCCTCCGTTTCGCAGCCTCCGACTGACTCCGCGACCACCTCTAGGGCCAACGTCTTCGTGAGTCCGCTTCGTGTGCAGAGAGTTGAATGAAAGACCAAAAACGCCACGTATATAGTTCGACATTGCGGCAGACCAGAAGCCCATTGGGCGCATCATCTTCAAGCTGTACGACGACGCCGTCCCCAGGACCGCGCGCAACTTCCGGGAGCTCGCGACGGGCCAGCACGGCTTCGGCTTTGCCGGCAGCGCTTTCCACCGTATCATCCCCAACGTGCGTGCCCTCCGCGTCGTCTGTATTCCGTGACGCTAACTCGCTGGCACGCCCAGTTCATGATCCAGGGCGGTGACTTCACACGGGGCAACGGTACGCTTCACCAGAACACGCGAACACCTGGACCGTGAAAAACTGACGGCGTGTGAAACAGGTACCGGCGGAAAGTCGATCTACGGCGAGAAGTTCAAGGGTGCGTGTCGTGCTGTGCTCAGAACGTTGGCGTTGCGAGCTGACTTGTGGGTTCCGCAGACGAGAACTTCTCAATCAAGCACACGCGCCCTGGCCTGCTCTCGATGGCCAACGCGGGACCCAACACCAACGGCTCGCAGGTACATTTTTACGCCCGCGTTTTATGCGCGTCCGCGCTGACAGCATTGTAGTTCTTCATCACCACTGCTGTGACGTCGTGGCTCGACGGCAAGCACGTCGTTTTCGGCGAGGTCCTCGAGGGCATGGACGTCGTGAAGCAGGTGGAGGCACAGGGTACCGACTCTGGTCGGCCGCGGCAAAAGATTGTCATCACCTCGTCCGGCGTTGTCGAATAAACGCGTCGCGCACCACCCCGTTTGTTACAGGACACTGCACATATTATGTTTTGCATACAATAAAAAAGTAATAGCATCGGACACACAGAACCATGCATAGACATTCGAATTCATGAAAGGCCACTACGGGAAAGCACGGTATTTACTGAGCAACATGGGGGTAGGTGGGCACTGGGTGGAGTGGGAGGAGCAACGAGGGTAAAGTAGAACAGCCGGGCGGCCGGCCGTCGGTATGGTATCGATGTGTAAGAGAATGTGAGCCGCAAGAGGCATGTATGTACGCGCGCGTAGGATAGGTGGGAGTGTAGCTTGTAGATCGACCACGAGAGAAAATGGAGAAAACACTCGGAAAGCACAAGAAAAGCAGCGGTGGGGGGCATAAACAATTGGATAAATACTGTTCGTCGCGGTGAGTCCGCGGCAACTCCTTCAAGCCTACTCCTCTTCCTCTTCTTCCAAAACATTGTGCAGTGGCGCGCCGTGCACGTACCGCGGCGGCGTCAACGACCCGCTCACGGTCTGCAGCGGGCCTGGGGGATCAAGGGGCTCGCCGAGGTCCTCGTCAATCGAAATGTCTGAGGGCGAAGGCGAGCGCACGGGAGGCGTAACGGGGGCACCCTGCTTCAGCGGCAGCTTATTGCTGGATGCGCCCGTTCGCACAGGAAGTTTCGATGCGGGCACGGCTCCGGAGGTACCATTGCGCTCACGTTCGCGGTACATTTCAATCAGGGATGCAGTCTTGCTAGGGGCAGGGGCAGCGGCGGAGGGGACTATGATGGGTGGGTTCTGGTCTCGTGGGGATGGCGACGAAGGGAGACCGCGGATTCCGTTGAACGCGGGAGAAATGCTGCGTGGGCCGTCTACTGCAGGCTGGACGGGACTGTGTCGCCGTGGCGACTCGATGGCCTCGTATACTTCGTCATACGCCGACCGCTCACTTTCGATCGAGGGGCGTGCGGGATCGTCTTCAGGTGGGTCCACGCGGAGCTGTGGCGCAACCATGGTCTCTGCACCAAGCGCGCTGTTGGAAGGACGACGATCGGGGTGGAGGTCAAAGTAGCCCAGCTTCCTCCTTGGGGGCGTGATGACTACTTCATCTCCTTCGTCTATATTGGAGTGTGAAGCGGATACGGTCTCGCGGTCGTCTGTGGTGCTCACGCTGACGTGATCCCGCTGGTCGTCTTCATCGTATGCCAACATATCATGGACTGGCTCCATACTGTCGTCGTCGTCCGACAGATGTCCCCGTACGGCGGCAAGAACCTCGGATACTTCCTGACTCGCCAACTCCGGATCAGAGCGTCCACCTTTGAGTCCATTGCGTAGTTCCGCAGACTGAGTGTTGAGACGTCGGCTGTTACTTGCGACCAGGATGTCTACCCAAGCGTCATCCTTGGAATGTCTGCGGCGGTGTCTTGACTTACCGGCAAGGCTGTCGTCGCCGTCGTCGACGCTTGCCAAGCGCGCCTCGAAATCGACCTCTTCGTACTCCGCAGGCTGAAGTCCGGAGGTCTTGGGGCTCACGGGGCTAAGAAATCGAGACATACGTCGACCATCCTGGACAGGTGTGGAGCGACCTTGTTCGTTGAGATCACTGCCACGGCTAGGCGTGCGCAGGAGAGGGGGGGTATCGGTGCGGGAAGGGGTAAGCAGGAGGTTGGGTTTAGGTTGTACATGCACAGGTGAATTCGCTGCACTCTCAATCGGAGTCAAGATGGCATTCTTCTGGAGCGACTGCTGTCGATCAGGGGTCTTCAAGGTGAGGATCTTTGTCGCACTGCCGTTCGAGCGAAGGAGCCCTTCGAACTCCACTTCACGATATGATGGGCTATGTGGTACGTGCCCAACGACGTAGGGCCGCCCGTTGAGCGTGGGTGCCGGCTTCCATTGTTTGCGTGAAGACGTGCCGAATATAGATGGTAGGCGTCGACGGCTTGAAGCACCCGTATGGAGTTGCTGTCTGTACTCCAGAGGGACGAACTCTTCGAAGAGAATGAGAGACGTAGATGTGCGAGGATCAGCTGTTCCTGAAGTAGTGTGTGCTTTGACGACCGGCACTGACTTGAACTCGATCTGCGGGACCGCGTCAGTGGACAGGTGACGAGAGCAACGAGAAGGGGCTGACCAGGGCCCAGTTACACTCTCTATCTGTCTCTTCCACTCGCTCAACATCCAGCCACCCGCCTCCGTAGATCAAGTCGCAGAAGACGTCAACGAAGGCCTCCTCGATAACCTCTTCCGAGCCAATGACAGGCTCCGTATCCCAGCCGAATTGCGGAAGCGCCTTCTGAGCCTTCTTCAGTTTCTTGTGCAGCTCCGCCGATTGACTCGGCCATTGGTTGATGGTATTGGCTACAGGAGGGCTGAATTGAAGGGTCGCGCTGAGAGGTGCGTCGTTGCGAGAGAAACCCGCGGACGAGAAGTCCTGCCAAGTGAGTGTGGCACGCTTCGCTGCGCGAGCCTAGAGGGGGAGCGTTCCATTGGCTTCATCAATAAGCCGTACACATGGGCTGATGGTCATTGCTTACAGCTCTCGCGCCTTCCGTCAAGTCGAATTGCAACTTCTTGTCGTCCGCTCCCACACTGCCAAAGCCCATCACCTCGAACTCGCCCCACTTCAGATCTGTCAAGCTACGGAAGCGATCTTCGGCCGTGCCTAGCAGTCCTGGCTCTTTCTCGTCGAAAAAGGAGGACGTGGTTGATGACGTAGAGGGAGACGTTGAAAGTGACGGCGAACTGCTCAAGGAAGACGATGAACCTCCAAGGTCGGGGTGAAAGTTGGGGGGCAAGTCCATTCTCTTCCTATACGTGTCGGAATATCGCGGTGGCAGCTTCAGCGTAGCTGGAGAAATTCGTTCCCATTCCCGCGAACCTGCAAAACAACGGTCGGACATCGACGAAGGAGGGACGCCGCGCGGCCGTATGCCCCAGCCAGCGGCGGTTTTGACGAGGTCGGCACTGTACATACGAACATTGCGCCGCACGCTGACCACACGTGCCGTTCGCGCGCCCCGCCTGGGCTGCGGACGTTCGTTCGGGTTGATGTCAGGGAGCATCGAAGGATATCCCTTGATCCAGGCCTTCAGGCGCGTCGGGACGCCCAAAGCATTGGCAGTTCTTCCAGGTGCGTCTTGCCAACGGATAAATGAGAGGATAAGATGCTCTGCAGAGGTTGCGGCGCGGAGATACCGCAAGTAAACATGGTGAAACGCAAGAGTCGGGGGTCCAAGCCCAAAGAGAAGTGGGCCGAAAAGTGGCGAAAGCGTCGGCGGAGTGTGACCAGACTCGGCGGAATGGGCGGTGAATTTCGTTAGAAGGGTAAGTAGTCCGACGAGGAGAGATTGGAGGACAGGGTCGAGAGGAGCGAGGAAGGCGGCGAAATGAGTCGGAGGATACTTCAAGGCTGGTGGGACGTGAGCATCGTCAATTGACGACCAGGAATTAGGTGCGTACCAGCTTCGGCTTCCGCCCACTCCACATAGCTTTCTTGAGACAACAATCCGCGAACTTCCTGCCCTCCAACGACTCTGACCACTCGCGCCAGCCCCCATCGCAGGCACATGCCGAGCTCATGTGGACCAGCAAACTTCGCCTCCTCTCTCCACTGTCTGTCTGCTTCTCCATAGGGATGTGGGGTACACGTCTTCAAGAAGGCAGCGATGAGCCGCTTTACGGCGACGGCGGAAACGTCCAGCGCAAGAGTTGAGAATATGAATGGAGTGGTCAAGCCGCGGTTGCCAAGCTCATTTCCAACAACGTCGACGAGTCGGGCGACCTCCTTGAGGCCGAGAACGACATTGCGCTGGTAGGAGAGGTACCCGTAATCTACGAGCTGCCTGCGTTCCGGCGAAGGTCCTTCGCCAGGTTCGTACCTCTGGGGATCGAGGTTGAAGGAAAGGAAGCTCCCATCCGGGACAGTGGGTTCTGGGACCTCGGTTTCGCCTGGTGTGCCGTTGGCCTTGCGACTTTTGTCCTTAGACTTCTTGTCCTTCTTCGAGGTCGAGGCCGAGGGAACCTTGCCAGAGCCCCTGCTGGTTACCCGGCCGAACTCGTCGAAGGATGCGTCTGTTTCAGGTCTATTGGGCGTAGAAGTGGTACGTGAACGAGAGAACAGGCTGTGCATGAAGAAACGAGGGGAAGGGAGTGAACGCGGGTCAGGACGACGACGGAGGGCGAAAGATGAGCGGGCAAGGCGAGTCTCGAGACGAGCCACGTGGATTGGACGCCCGCCGGCTTTATCTGGTTCTGACGTTGCCTTCATTTCCGGGTGAATGCGCGACCCCGGACACCCCAACGCTTCAGGAACTGTTGCACATTTCCAAGCCAAAGACTCACCGATCGGCTCGAGGAAACGGAGGGATAACGGCGAGGTTTTGGGCAGATGGTGGTCAGGAGCCAAGGAGGAACGGGGGGAAAACTGAACGTCGAGGGTTTATATATGTGTTTTTGAGGACAGAAGACGGAAAGGGCCTGCTGACGTCACTCAACGCGCCGAAGTTGGACATTTACATCCCAAAATGGATTTTATCGCGCCTTTCGACGACCGAAGAGCGCGTTTTGACAGCCCGACGCGCAGAAGACGGCGCGCGCTCCACCTTCCGTGATTAGTGAGTTCCCACGGTATAACTGAATAGGCGCCGAAGCGAGACCCAGGCCTCTCCGGGCCTTGACCGGGCTCTTGCAGATGAGGTCACAAAGTTTCAACGGGCCCTCTCGTTGAGTACACGAAGCTGGACCAGCTGCACTGCGAAATTAGTGAAGACAACCTCCTCTCCGTGTTCCGTAGCGGGGAAAAGGCGACAGTGCGGCCGTGAGCTCACCGAAGAGGAAGTGCTATATTCGTGCCTACATGTACGCTGTTTTATGAATAAAGCACCAACACAGCGCGACACGACCTTGTGCAATGGATGATTCAAGGCATATTCCTCATCTGTGCTCACGCTTTAGCTGGCCAGACCCCCAAACAGCCAATTTGTAGCACGCCAACGTAGTGAGCCAGGGGGATCTACCTCAGCAACAGAAGCATGACCGACGATCATCGAACGTTCAGGGACCGGGGCTTCACGTTTTCACAAGGCAACCGGACATATGAGATAATGGGGTCTGCGGAAACGTCCGAGATAGAAACGATGGCATTACGGTGGCGGGCACGTCGGGGACGGGTAAGATACAGAAAATACATGTCGTGAGGGGAAAATACAACAAAGATCGTTGCCACATTAGACGGCCACCTTGGGAGGGTCCTTTGGAGTCATCCCAGGCGGAGGACCTTGAGGAGGGAGGTAGCCGGGCGGAGGTCCCTGGGGCTGTTGACCATGAGAATCGTTGTTTCTTCAGACATAACGCAAAACTTACCGGTGCGAACCCAGCCTGAGGACTCCATCCATTGTATGATTGAGGAGGGTATTGAGGCCCGTTGTCGGGGTACTGGCTGGCATATCCGTACGGCGCTGGTGCCAGGACATATGGTGGTGCATTATTCGTATTATTCATATACGCAACATGAGCGTTGTACTGTTGCTGGCGGCGGCGGCGATAGCGGAAGGCGGAGGCAAAGCAGAGCAATGCAAGGATGACTGGCCGTATACGATGAGCCGAAGCGAGGACGTAGGAGCTTGGCAGACTCACTGATAGCAATCGCAATGCCGATTCGTGCTCCTGTAGCCAGAGAACAATGCTCGACGCCAAAGCTACCGACCCTGTCAGTAAAATAGGCAATAACGAGCGCAAGGCGCACGCACCGGTCGATCCAGCAGTCAGCCCGCGCCGTAGGGAGTACGGCCAGAGCAAGCAAAGCAGGAAATAGAGTCGACTTGAAAGCTGCATGACATCAGCGACGGTCGACGCAGAGTCAGAGTCAGGGTGCACGTACAAGTCATCGAGCGTGAGATAGGGTGTCGTCAGAACGGGACGTAACGGCGCGTTATAAGAGTCCTGCTCGTGGTGGTACTGGTTTAAGGGGTGAGGTCGCGCCTCGCCGCCGTAGGAATGATGGACTTGGCAATAGGACATTACATAAGCACACAGGGGCGGGAACGTTCTCGTGAGGCCCCATAGAACAATCGCGACAGGGACAAAGAGAATGGATTTTTTGCATGCCCGACGAGTTTCAATGGTCGCGACGCGACACGACTGCACGCTTTGCGATGCTTTGCAAGTGTGATGCCCCGCGGAGAGGAATAATACTTGACGAGGACAGATCCAAATCGGGACGGCGGGCCTCCGAGATGCCGCGCCATCAAAGCCGATACTGCGTCGCAGCAGCTCGCGACACAGCCCACGGAAAATAGCCGAAGGAAGCAGTTCTCGTGATTCGTCCTGCTGACAAGGACTGCGCAGCCTCCTGTTGCGAGTATGGAGTGTGTGCACTTCATGGCCTTCCCGGTTTGTGTGCCGGCAAGTTCAAATTCGATTCCTCGAAGATCGTGGTCAAACAACAGAGAGAAATGGTTTGTTTCTCGTGTGATGAATGTCACAGCAACGCTATTAGTATTTGCGGCTCAGCACTGTTCGTTTGCGGGTTGTGGCGCGGTGCCAAATTCCTTCGTCTCACAACCACCATGACTTGTAGACCGCACTAGCAAGCTTTCACGTTTATCCTAGAACCTCATCTTCTGCGACGTAGACTAACCACGATACGTCGAAGCGATAGACTTGGTTCCTGGAAATACGAATGCCGAAGACGCCGACGTGTACTTGTGCCTAGAACCAATCGATAGATACTACTAAGTAGCTCTGTCTCCCGGGCCCGGAACTGGGATGATATCGGAGTTCTTTCTAGTTTCATTGCCTCACCTCTATTCAAACGTCGAAGCCGTGAATAAATTCTACGACTCACGCAGCCTGAGACGCCGCTGGGACGCCGGCGCATGCCGTCCGGCCATCAAACTTGCTCGAATCCGAACGCGGAGGCTCAGTCGTGTTTCTCCTGTACTCCTACGCTGTCAACTGACGAACTTGGTATATTCAACTTTATAACGTCCATACAGCACAATCGGACTTCAGCCAATGTCAGAAGTTACGACTCCGGGCACTTTCAGAGACGAGGCTGTCGTAGAAATACTTCCGCACGGAGAGGACATCCCTGACAACCTACGCGCAGCGACGGCCCGCCTCCTCTTTCCTCCGTCGTACGTGATCGTCGGCGTATATCGCCTCTTCACAGACAAGTCTCTGCTAGTCCCTGCATGGAAGAAATGTAAGCATGGCACGCTCAGGGGTGCAGGCGTCGCGTTAGTTTGGGTAGGTACCGCCCCGCTGTCGCGGTCTCCGGGGGCACTGACACTTGCGGACGCAGGCCGCCACCACCTTCAAGCTCCAGAGAAAATTCGTGGAAATATTCCTCATCAAGTATGCCCACTCCACTGCCATCTACCGCTCTTATTGAGAACTGTTCGCGCGTTTCCATCTAGGTCCCCCTCAGTGACGGGCCTGTCACGCGATGCGGTCTTTGGCATCCGCATGCCTTTCGATCTGCCAACTTGTTCGTCCCCCTGCGTCTCCCGTTCGCCTCCGCCGCTGAGAACGTGTCACAGATGCCACCCTCGTGTTCGTTTCTTCCCAGGCTTCCGTGATCCTTGCCTTCTTCCTCTCGAAGAACATCCATATCGCACGCGACCGTGTATACGAGCAGACAATCGCGTCGCGCGGCAAGGGCCCCGAGTTTTGGAAGCCCTACGTCGAGGAATGGGATAACCCACCGCGGCCGAAGCGGTCGAAGTTGACCGTGTTCGTCAGCAGCACGCCCGGTCGGATGTTCATTAAGAGTGGGTGTTCTCTTCAGTTCTTGCAGCGACAAACGCTCATTTTGCCACAGTGGCGCTGACGCCTTTCCACCTTCTGCCTGCGATTGGTATCGTAATCTCAGCGTGGTTCCGTGCGTTGGGCGTAGGCCGCTATCTTCACCGGCCGGTGTGTGCCTCCGCCGTATGAGCCTTCCAGGCTATCTCTGACGCCCTGAAATCATAGTACTTCAAAGCAAAAGGCATGACAGACGAACAGGTGGCTGTGTTCGTTGAAGAGCGCAAATGGGACTATCGAGGTTCTCTTTTGGGTTATCGTCCGTCGCTTCCACTGACTGATGACGTCCTTTAGCCTTTGGGTTCACAGCGGCGCTACTCGAGGGTTTGCCAATCCTTGGCTTCGTGTTTACTATATCGAACCGTATTGGAGCTGCAATGTGGGCTCACGGTATTTATTCTATTTCTCTACTCCAATCGTGGTTGCTTGACATAGCATCAGACCTCGAAAAGCGTCAGCATTATATTGCGCAGACGAAGGCGTCTCAAAGCGCCAACAAATTCTGAGAGGCTCCTGGACCTACCCCCGCCAAACGCTCGACCCAGCTGTTGTGGCGATTACCTCCCTGTGCAATCAGGATCTCACAGTGAGCACTCCTCGTTGTCGTTCTATTGTCGTCGACACAGCTGCCTCGTCCAAGTATTGGGCCATCTCGTGCACTGTCTGTAGGCAAGGTTTTCATCTCCATAAATATTGCATTGTTGTACGGAAGATATCAAACTGGAATGGGCTATCTGAACGTTGGTGACGAGGAGTGTACAATTGCAAGACACACACATGAGCAGGACCGTCAAGCGACAGTCGGCCGTTGCCGAAGCTACCCACCCAATCCTAAAATGGAAACGTGCGGTTCTTCCTGTATCTTCCGACAGTGAGGTATGCCAAAGTTCACTCTCACAAACTATTTCATCACGCGCATCATTCAAACATGTTGATTAACCTGTCCCATAGTTCTTTCCAGGGCTGAGTTTTTAAGATGGGGGAGCCAGAACTCCGGAAGCCGTAAATCCAGAAGGAAATGCCAGCATCTTATAGCCAACAATTCGGGTGAGATCATCGCATGCTTGTCGTCGGATCTGAGCCGTGCCCATAATAGCGGTGTCCCCAATCCCCCAGCCTGTGCCATAGCCATTCCGCGGTGACTCGGGCGAAATCAAATATTCTTACAATTGATGTAGGTGTTGCTCTGAATCTTCGCAGGTACGGTGGGTTGGTGTCAACAAGAGGACATGAAGCAGGGAATTTCACCGAGTACCCCCCCAGTGTGGCGTCGGTTTTCTTGGAAGCGGCGGACATCGCCGTTTTGCGGGGTTTTCAAGCTTTTCCGCACCAAGACATCGGTATGAATGGCGGGCCACATGGCTTCTCGTCTCCTGCCCACTGATGGAGACTTTCAGGCACGGCTGGGGAAGGGCGGGATTGCGGACGCAGCCTTCGTTCAGTTTTTATCTAATCTGATAAAGTCTGCTCCCCCTTCCGAGTATTCACCTGCTGCAACATGCCCGTCGACAAACCCAACCCCTCTGTCGACCTCACCATCAAGACCGACGACGCAGAAATTACCCCCGCCGTCGAAGTAAGCCCTGGAGTACGACGCATTGAGATCCTCGCGAGACACATCACCGCTGTCGAACGGGTCTTCCTCCTTTTCGGCGTCTTTCTCATCGCCTATGCATATAGCATAGATGCTACCCTCCGGAGCGTTTTCCAGGTAAAGTGCCATGTCAGTTATTCACAGGCCCAGTGGTTAATACTATCAGTTATTATTAGCCCAATGCTACCAGCGAGTTCTCACAACATTCCCTGTTAGCAACTATAACTGTGTTGCGGAGTGTAATTGCTGGTGCGGCCCAGGTACGTCAAGACAGATTAGTTGGTAGATTCTCACTTATTCGAAGATAGCCGACTGCAGCAAAGATCGCGGATGTGTTCGGTCGCCTGGAACTCATCCTCGTTTCTATTGTTTTCCACATAGTTGGTGAGTGACTTGTTCCGGAGCTGCAATGCTTCATTGACATTTGTCCAGGGACTGTCATAGAAGCGACTTCACATGGAGTCAAGGGGTTTGCAGCCGGTGCTGTATTCTATCAAGTCGGGTATACGTGTGCGACTCTCCTCGCCGAAGTCATCATCGCGGACATGACCTCTCTCCGGTCTCGTCTGCTCTTCTCGTATATTTTCGCCTCTCCATACCTTGTGAGACCTTCTTCTTCCTCCATAATCATGCGTTGCTGATTAATATAGATCAATACATGGGTTAGCGGAGACATCTCCGCCGCCGTCCTGACACATGTTGGCTGGCGTTGGGGCATCGGGATGTGGGCAATAATCTATCCCGTCGCCACACTGCCCCTGATCTCGGTGCTCATGGTTGCCCGCCACCGTGCAAAGAAGTCTGGTGATCTTGCTACCACCAAGAATCCCTACCAGATGTACGGCGCGCGCTATGTCGTCCAGGCGTTATTTTGGCAGCTTGATGCACCCGGTATAGTCCTCCTCATCGCGGTGTTCGCGTTGATTTTGGTACCTTTTACCATCGCTGGGGGCGAGCAGCAGCAATGGAGGACTGGGCATGTTATTGCTCCGCTTGTCGTCGGTGTGCTTTGCATCCCTGCTTTCATCATCTGGGAGAAGCGCGCCCCGAACCCCATGCTACCTTTCCATGTGAGTACAACCCGTTACCCACGTACTCCGAATTAATATCCTAAGGCATCCTCCAGCTTTTGAAGGACCGTGCCGTTTGGGCTGCCCTATACCTTGCAGTCGGTATCGGCTGTACCTGGTACATTCAAGGCGACTACCTCTACACTGTGCTCGTTGTCTCCTACAACGAGTCCGTCAAAAGCGCGACACGTATCACACAGCTATATAGCTTCGTCTCCGCAGTCACCGGTCTTATCCTTGGACTGATCGTCTACAAGGTTCGCCGGCTCAAGTGGTTCATCGTCTTTGGCGCAGCTGTCTATCTCGTCGCTTTCGGTCTCCTCATCCAATTTCGGGGCGGAGGCGGGGCGAACCATGCCGGGTTAGTTGGTGCACAGGTTGTCCTAGGAGTGGGCGGCAGCATGCTCTCGTATCCCGCGCAGACGAGCATCCAGGCGGCAGCCAAACACGAACGTACGTCCAACATTCAGGGCCATTCCACCCTCTTGCTCCTCCCACGATCCGCCTGACCCCGCCATCCCACAGACGTCGCGGTCATCACGGGCCTCTCCCTCGGATTCCTCAGCATCGGCAGCGCACTGGGCAACTGCATCTCCGGGGCAATCTGGACACAAGTGCTTCCAAATCAACTAAACAAGGTGCTCGAGCCCTTCGGGAACGCGACGCTACCTGCGCTGGTGTACGGCGCGCCGTTCCTCGTCGTGCCCGAATATCCCTGGGGCTCGCCTGTGCGCGAGGCCATCGTCGAGGCGTACAGACACACCCAGCGGCTCCTTTGCATCACTGCTATATGCATCGCCACTACCCTGGTCGGGTTCGCGCTCGCCCTTCGCAATTATCGTCTTCCCGACACCCAGTCCCGACCTGATGCTGAGAAGTCCCTGGCTGTGCCCCCGATGGCTGTGGCGGTTGTTGAAACCCGGGAGAAGGTGTAGAAGTGATATGGGTGTATATGTCACTTTCTGCCGTTTTCCCGGGCTTTGTCATGTTGTGTTAAATTAGCTGCTCGTATGACCAAAATTTGTAGTGGTTAGCCTTAGTACGAATTTGACCTTAGGATGTTCGTTGATGCATGATATCATATGCCTCCAATATCTTCTCACTAAGCATAGAGATAAACTAAAATGAAAGCAATCCAATAACGCCTAGTCCTTGGACATTTTACAGCTTCCTATAAACAAATCGCACGATTGAAAGCAAGGACGGCGAGATGCATCAAAACCGACATTACGAACCCATGAACAACCAGAATGCTACTAGTACGCAAGAATAAAGCAAGACACCAAACTGATCGTAGCCGTGTTTGTGTGGGAGGGAGGGAGAAACGAGATACAATGTGGGGGATGTGAGGGGCAGGTGACGGATCGGGGTAACGAAAGTGCATAATGGGTATACGGATATGCGCCGCGGTGGTGATAGTTCTATGTACAGCGACCCCATGAATAATTAGATCATTTCTTGCGTCCAAGATAGCCTTCATTAAATTTAAATTACGCGTATTTTGACCGGGGCGTCGCCCGCGATAGCCGCACGATGTCGCTGCGCATCATGGGAGGGGGGTCGGCGAGGTCGGCGGGATCATTGTCGACGGGATTTGGTGGTGCCGATGAACGTGTAGATGAGGCCGCCGGGGCCTTCCGAGATCTTCCAGCACCCTCCGGAGGTGAAGTGCACAGAGCGCAACGGTGGACATTGCTTGCTCCACAGTCCGAGCTGTGCTCGCTCCTGCGTGCGCACAGGCAAGCCCGTATTCGCACGACTTCGCGACGGCGTCATGGGCGTCATAGGCGACGGCGGTATTGAAGTTGGTACGGAAAACGACACGGCGGTCGCAGTTGAGGGTGTGTGAGGAGGGCTGTCATAAAGCTCGGGGCATCCGTTCAGTCGAAGGCGGAGAGTGTGCAGCTTTCGATAGCGAGGTAGGATTCCATGAATTTGCTTGTGGAGGACCTGTGAAGGTTTGAGTGAAACCGCAATCCTGATGAGCGACACGACTGACCTGGTCGTCAAGTGCACATTCCACCTCCAGCACATCCACACCAGAACCAAGCTCTGAGCCCATAGCCATCAACACACGCTCGAACGTCCGCGCATCGATGCGACTTTGCGCTGAAGCCAGTACACAAAGATGTGTCACCGGGCAGACACCCCGGGCTAGTTCGCCCGCTAGAGCCGAAGGGCGCAACCCGTCGTATATGGTTCGCTGAATGCTGACTGCGAGCGACGATAGAGGTCTTCCGGGCGTCAACGCGCTAACGAGACTTGTCGGTCCGCTGAGATGAGCGAGTCGCGGGAGAAGAGTCGCTTGGAAGACCGGCGTGGCCGGCCTACTCGGGTTCCGGTCCTCTGGTATGCACATGAGCTGCCCACTGCACCCTGCGAGCCACTGGTTCGCGTCGTCGTCAAGTACGAGGTTGGGAAATGACAAGGATGTGATATTCGGCTGTTTGGCGAGCCATGCGAACGTGTTCTGCAGCTCCGTTCTTGAGGAGGATTGGCAGAGGAACGCCAAGCTCGTGAGATGGAACGTCGCGTGATGCAACAACGCCGCGTCGAATTGGGGTAGCGTGAGCGAGGTCAGCTCGCGCATGTTTGATACCGCGATTGCGAAGGTGACCGCGGGGAGGGGAACGACGCCGCTAGTGGATGAGGATGACGGCACAACATTGCAAGAGAAGCGTTGCACAACGCCGGCAAGGTCCCTCCGTGATGCAAGAAGAGTCATGCACTGCTCGGAGTGTGTCTCATCTGTTGGCATGAGGTCAACGTCGGAGTACAGCAACGTTCGAGTAGGCTCCAGAAACGCCTTGCACGCCAACGCGACCGAAGGAAGGTCCGAACGCGGGACGAACCCGAACACCGACTTGAGCAGCGCGGGCGAGAGGCGCGACACCATGCACACCGGTTCTGGACGCGTCTCCTCCTCGTCTTCATCGTCTGTCTCTGACGGCACTGACCACCGCGGCAGGCCGTCTGGGAGCGTGAGCGGCAGCGAAAGTTCTGGCGTACTGATACTGCGTTTCCTGTCCGAGGGCATAGGTATTGCGGGCGCATTCGCGTCCGCTGACGACCACCATTGCTCCGATGTAAGACTCGCGCGCCGCCCCAGGCCGCTCGGGCGGCGTATCTCCAGTGAGGGCTCGGGCGACGGTGAGCGACTGTGCGATGCGTACGACTCGTATGGGCCGCTGTAGGACGCGGTGAACGCGATGCCGCCAGACTTCGTTACAGTGCTGGTCTGTGACGTCGTGCGCGAACGCGCGAGCTTGGACGAGAGAACCGACAGCGAGGAGAGGCGCCGCCTGAACGAGTTAGTGGACTTGATACTGGCATGCGAGTCGTCGGCCGTGTCGTCGAAGACTGTGAGGCGGTTGGCGTCCGGGCGATGCTTTCGGCGAGCAAGGAACGACATGGAGTTGGGCGGAAGAGAGGGAGGAGGAGTTCTCACAACATCAGTTAGTGGTCAAGGGAAAGGAGACTAGAAGGTGTTGGCAAACAAATATTTCGGTCGTCCTCGAGGTCGTCCTGGATCGAGATAACGCGGCAACAAATCGGTATTACGCCGCCCATCAACACGCGTTAGCACCCCTGGAGATTTGCCCCAAAAGGCCATCTGTGGGATCACAGGAACAGCCGGCGCGGGAGGATAAGAGGAAGTACGTATACGAGTATGAGTGCTCTGCAAAATAAATTTATGAGAGTAGGCAAACAAAGCTCTACACCGATCTAGCAACCTACGCAATTTCCTTCCAGGAATTTTGACGACTGCGATCGGCGGCGAGAATGTCTCAAAATGCGTTGCCGGCCCGGGCGTTTTGTCGAAACTGATGAGGTCATTGGTCGTATTTGGGTAGTTTGGGTTCAATCTGGTATGTTTTGGTAGAATTTCACGGGTTTCTGATCTGTATTCGACTCCAGTAGCGTGAACGGTTACCGTGTCCTGACAGGCTGTGGGAGTTGCATACGCCAGTTGTCGTCTTCGTCTTAGAACCATCTCATGAGATTGTGAAGGTGGCAACTATCGTACCTTCGAAACTAATTACCGTACTGAACTTTCACATATCTAGATGACCTTCTGTAAGGAACCACACGCACACGGCGTGTGGATGATTACTAACTGGCACTGATCGGCGACCTGCTTAATGACACTACTGTAGGGATGCCGAGGAACTGACCTAGGTAGCTATCTAACCTCGACTTTTCGTCCCTTCCAATCCTCCTTTAGCCTCTCCTCTACGATCCGGTCCAGCTCCTTCGCTTTCCCGACAGCAATGTCGACGATGCGTAGGATTTCGTCCGGAGAGAGGGGGACGCCTCCAGCCTTTTGTACGACGCAAAGCTCGCGTTGAGCATTGAGCGCCACAGATAGCACACCTGCACTTAGCCGTTGCTCGAGGTGCGTCGGATCCAAGATAGCTTGGATTGCCGTGTCGGGAAAGTAGGCGAACGTGAAGCAAAATGGAGTGTGGTGTAGTGAGAGAGGTACGGGTGCACGTTCTGACGGATGATGCTTGAATGGGAGGTTAGAAGTCATAGAATCGTGAGACCAAGCGACAGGACTCACTATTATCACTTCGTCTCCCTCGACCTCGACTTCAGGTCTCCGAAAATGTTTGAACGCGACGATTCCAGCCAAGCACGCGCAATCCAGAAGGTTTCCAGCATCTGCAAGGCAGTGGATCGACAGGCGCAGATGCCACACGCGTTGTCCGGCTTGCACGCAAAGCGACTCTTTGTCGATCGCGTCGCTTCTCCTTAGAATTTTGTCGAGCATACGGGTCAACGTAACCTCATCATCAGAGGGGCTAGTTGTTGGGGTAAGTTACAGAGACAGATTGAAGCGTAATACACAAACCTACCGACCTGACTCATAGTCACTAGATGCCATTGGTGAAAGCTCTGAGTTGATGGTAATTATGCCCTCGAGCGGTCGCTCCGGGGTAGGCTTGACCATTTTACCATCGACTTGCGCGAGAACCCTGCAAGAGAGTACATGTTAGTAGCATATACCTAGCATACAGTCAGTGTTTGGCGTACCTAGTCTTCCCCATCGCACACTCTACCCATCCCAAATCCGGCCCGAAAGTGAGCGTCGGCTCGCGCATTTCTAATGGAAGGCGGCCATCGAGGCGAAGATTTTGTTTGAGAGAGCTGTACAGAAACTCTTTTTCCGGTATCGAAGGGGATGGGGGGCGTGGCATGGTGAGAGGTTGTGGTATGAGCGAGAACGAGTTCGCAAGAAGTAGGCGTTGTTTGACGCTGTTTGACCGATCCCGCCCCGACGCCTACCTCATTTGGTAGTGCGATAATTTGCTCTGCGCCTTCAGGTCCTTTCCCTCCAACAACCTACCGCGGACATGGTTCGGCTCATAACACACAACCTTCTCGCTTGCCACGCGAAGGGGTGCACGTCCAACAACTTTCCCCTCCAGCTCAAGGACGTAACAGTCGAGATGCGGGAGGCAGACTTCAACGCGGATTTCGTGAAAGGCTTCATGCCAAGGATCGAGTGGGCCGCCTTGGTCAATGCCGCGCGTGAGGTGCGTAACACTACAACTACTACGCGTTCTCAAACATGCTCACTGTATACTGTAGCTCGGCGACACTTCTTTGCCTCAGGACATGCCTGAGATGGTCGATGAGGAACTCTTGAAGAACCTGCACCATGTATTGCTCGAGGTACGCCGGACCTCTTGTTGTGAGAGGGTCTCTGATTCCCCCGCAGATACACATAGACGAGGGCGCTATGCTCTGCCCGAATTGTGGACACAGCTATCCTATATCGAATGGCATCCCAAACATGGTGCGTATATGTCCTCCTCTGTTACTGCTGTCCTCACCATCCTTTACTCTTATAGCTACTTGCTGAACATGAGATCGGTTAAAAATCGACACTACCCTGTAACTGAGGTCGACACCCAGCAAGAGTAGGCTATAAGTACTGGTACAAGTCGATCAAAAACCGCGACGTTAGTATCGACTCTCAAGATGCTCGTCGGAGGGGGGCCTGTGTAAGTTAATGTCGAAGGTATAATCTGTAATATTATTGCTACGTCGTAGATTCCGTTTTGTGCGATTGGGATCGACGCTCCTGGTCGACGCTTCGATGCACCAACACACATTGCCTAAAGTGACGTAAGCCGCACTAAGCTGCACCGCAAAATGTGATCTCTCGGTGGGTTTCACACTTCAATTGTTTCTGTCCTTGTTGGGATTGCACTGTTTCGGGTGGTCTGGCTCCTTACGCTCGTTTGCAGGTTGAGCATTGTCTAGCGCCTGTTTCGCAAGAATCGTAATTCCCGCGCAGTGAAACACCAGCTCGACGCCGTGAGATACAAAGCATCCCGCTGCAGCCGGCGGGAGGAGTGCGCGGGATGTTTCAATTGCCGCACATCCTCGACGACCAAATTGCGCTTGGCGCGTGGCAACGGCCGGCGTTCTCCACGAGTCAAGCATTCCGGGGTGGTTCTTCTGTGATAGGCGCATTCGCGGAGGTCATCCGACGCCCGAACCGACGCCAGCATCGTTCTAGCGGTGCACGCATCTGGCGCATCTGCGTCATCGCCTCCCGCCCTTATATACCCGCGACCTCGTCCGACGGCGAGCTGAACCTCCTCTCGCGGTCCTCCCCCAGTCGCTCTTTAACCCCCGTCACTCTTTTCCCCCTCACCTCCCCGACGCAACGATGCGTTTCCTGACTCTTGTAGTTCTAGCTGCGGTGTACGGCAGCGCGTCGGCACACCCGACCCTCGATACACGTGAAACGTCGGTCACACTGCCAGTTGTAGGCAAACTCGACCTCTCGCGGCTTGCGGGTGTAGTCGACGCGGATCGCGCCCGTGCGGCGTACCTGAAGTCGCACACTTGGGGTGTACACCGCAAGACAAACAAACGTCAGGCTCTCTCTGTTCCTGCTACGAACACAGCTGTACGTCGGGCTCTGGAATCTAGCTAGAAATTCAATAACGTATCATACAGGTTGATTTCGTTATGCCCATGAGGGTCGGCGAACCAGCCACGGAATGTGAGTTTGATGGGATTTAAGGTGGCGTTTTGATTCTGAGTACCGTGATAGATACCCTGCTTCTCGACAGTGGAAGCTCTGTCACTTGGGTTGATGGTTCCAAGGGATACAACGCAACAAAGACCAGCAAGAAAACCGGCAAGTCTGTCGGTGTCACATATGGCAGTGGCTCGTTCTCCGGATCGCTCTGTGAGTAATCTTTGATAGTCCTCTACGATGCACCTCACACAGGCCTCAGATACCGACAAGGTCGACTTTGGCAACGGCCTTGTCATTGATGCGCAGTCTCTTGGCGTAGCAAACAAAACCAGTGGTTTCGACGGAACCTTTGACGGCATCCTTGGCGTCGGACCCGTCGAACTTACCGAAGGTAACCCAGATTTCTGCCTGCGTGACACTAATGCTCACAGAGTTTCTCCAGGTGCGGTCCAGGGCTCGTCGGAGACTATTCCGACTGTGCTCGACAACCTGTTCGCCGACAAGACGATCGGCGTGAACGCACTCGGCATGTCTTTCCCTCCATACGGTCAAGAAGAGGCCGGCTCTATCACCTTCGGTGGCGCAGACAGCTCCCACTACACCGGCGAGCTCAACTACGTGCCCGTCACCAAGGCGGACCCCGCGAGCGCGTACTACGGCATCGACCAGACGATTTCCTACGGCAGCACCAGCATCACCGCTGGGACCGCCGGCATCGTCGACAGCGGCACCACGCTCGTGCTGCTCGCAACGGGCCTGTTCGAGAAGTACAAGGCCGCGACGAATGCGACGCTCGACAGCAAGACCGGATTGCTCAAGCTGCCGAAGGACAGCTACGCCGCTCTGCAGCCGCTCGACTTTTACATTGGCGGGAAGACGTACTCTCTGAACGGCAACGCACAGACGTTCCCGCGGTCCCTCAACTCTGCCCTCGGCGGCGACAACGACAGCATTTACCTGATCGTCGGCGACGTACGTACTTCACTCCTCTCTAATCATCCAAGTCTCATCTGATTTTTGTATGCAGCTCGGCATGAAGGGCGACGGCGGCTTCGACTTCATCAACGGCTACGCGTTCATGGAGCGCTTCTACACCGTCTTCGACAACACCAACGACCGCGTCGGCCTTGCATCGACCACGTACACCGACGCCGAGACAAACTAATCCCCTCGATATCCTGCTATCGCGACCTCTATTTCCTCCGTTGCACCGCTATCCATCATCGCACTCTATCCAATCGCATACCCCACCAATCCAAATTCCAGCCATCGTTCTGCTTGCAGATCACGCCACTCATCGAGATGTACGCTTTCCGCGGTTGCTTGCAAGCGCTACTTTACGTGTTGTATCTATTATAATGCAGCCGTCGAGCGGTTTAAACGAGAGACCTTCATATTCCTCAGTATCGTCGTCAGAGTGTGTTGTGCCCGGAGACTTGAACGCTTCGACTGTCTTTACAACCCCTGAAGCAAGTACACAGAATACTGTCTGATATCTCAGGTCTTTCATAGAGTGTTGTCAAGAAGCCCTCATAAGACGAACACGATACTCGAGATGTTCGAAAGGTCCGCACGAGCTGTCAGCAGGGCCGCTGTGGTCATGTCGGCCTGGTGAGAAGGCTCACAAGTGAAGACAGCGTGCTTCTGAATACAGTACGGAACCCCCCGAAAAGCGGTTGACATCCTAAGATGGTAACAATGTTTGACAGACGAAATCGCTTGGTGGATGTGGCGTCGGAGATGGCAGGCATCCGAACAAAGTCGTGCATGTTCGCTGCCAAAGAGGCTCCCGTGATGTTCCTATACTGGCAGTGACCAAGCATCCCAACGCCACGGAAGTCGTACGACGCCGCGATAGTTGTACAACAATGACTTTATTTGTATAGAACAGATGAGAGCAATTAGGCACGAGCGTATACAGGTATGAGGAAGCAGGGATGAACGAAGCAAGCTCTAGAATGATGCTTTTCGTCGTCTAAATCTATCCGCTCTATGCAATCGCAACTCGTGAACGTGGACCGGAACCGTGCGTCATAAACAATCGTCGATGGGGATGAGAACGCGAGAGGCAACGTCACGGTTTAGTGAGCTGTGTGCACGGGGATCGGAAACGAAAAAGACGGTCAGAATATTAGCTAATTGTCCGACTAATCGAGGCGGGGGCGCTTCCGCGCACCGTCCGTACCGTTGGGGTTGACCGCAGAGAAGTACTCCAGCGAACCCTTGGGGTCAGCCTTCATGGACTTGTCGCCCTCCTTCCAGTTGGCCGGGCAGACCTCGCCGTGCTTCTCCTACAGGAGACAGTCAGACGTGTATAGGCGCGATAAGCAGGAGTAGACACGTACGACGAACTGGAACGCCTTGATGAGGCGGATGGTCTCATCGACGGAGCGTCCGACGGGCAAATCGTTGACGGTGATCTGACGGAGAACGCCCTGGGGGTCAATGAGGAACAGGCCACGAAGCGCGATGCCCTCCTCCTCGATGAGGACACCGTAGTCGCGCGAGATCGAGTGGCTGGGGTCGGCAATCAAGGGGAGCTTGAGGTCGGGGCCGAGACCACCCTGGTTGCGGGGCGAGGTGGCCCAGGCAAAGTGGGCGTACTGCGAGTCAGTCGACACGCCTGGAACACACGTCAATACTATCGCGGAGATAGATGACGGCCGAGCGACGTACTGAGTACAACGGTGTTGAGCTCCTTGAACGCCTCGAGCGAGTCGTTGAACGCGAGGATCTCTGTGGGGCATACAAACGTGAAGTCCATGGGGTAGAAGAACAGCACAACCCTGCTCCTGTTCAGCGAGGTCCTCCTTCGTCGATGCTAGCCTGCTCACCATTTGCCGAGGTAGTCGGACAGGGAGACGTCCTGGAAGAGGCCGTCGACAACGGCGGCGGCCTTGAAGGTAGGGGCGGGCTTCTGAACGATGGCGACCATGGTGGCGAGAGTGAGCGGGAGCAGGTGAGTAGTGGTGATGGGTAATTATTGCGACGGCCGGCCGCGCTTATATCTGTAAATTCTCGCGTTATTTACCGCTATTTGCTGCTGACCCATATTTGGTAGTTTTGTAATCACGTGCGTGTACAGTAAGGACGCGCTTGTCGCGCGCCTGCCAGCGTCACCGATTCTCGAATCATCCGCATCGTATCATCGCGTGTTTTGCCTCGACTGGTCGGGCCTGTGTTCCATTCGCCATGCTCCTCCCAACACGCGAAACAGCGTCCAGACGACCAGAGACGACCCCGCACAGCAGGCGTCGCGGGCCGGACAACCTCCAGCATCCTATGTTCGCATCGGCGAATGGCTGACTGCGCCGGAGGCAGAACCTATTTGCAACATACGCACCATCGGGCGGAGACATGCGAGCGGACACGCTGTGGGCTTATCCGATGCTTATGCAACAAGTCACGCACGACCTACAGGCACGTTTACGCTCGCTCACGCTGAGGTGATGCGGCATTGGACAATCCTACTGGGTGCTCGTTGGCGGTCGTGCATAATCACGGTGCATCCCTGCACCATGCCCGCGGGCAAGGCCGAGGGCCAGACTGTAAAGTACGCTTCGTTGCAGGTCCGGGCTGAAGCGTGGACCACGGCTGTTGACCCTTGCAGACGCAAACAAGCTTGTTTACGCAACGATCGGGTGTTCCAACACGCCTCAGATCGTCGTTTCCCCTATGGTGCATGAACATCCTGCGGTCCAGTCTGCCTGGACGCCATATTTAGGGGGGCAATCCGTGACACATTCGCTCTCCTGGTCACGCCAATCGACTCCAGGATTTGAGCGTGACATCCTTGTGGTGGCCTTGGGAATGAGACGGTCTTGCGGTTATCTGATAATATGGCAGCGTCGTGGCGCTACCCGATCAGGATGGGCCTCCAGTCGCGGAGCAATGTTGTCTTCACTCCGCGCCTCTGTCGTGAAGCGTCTGGTCGCTGTCGCACAGGTCCAATCTTACTTCCTGGCGTGAATCTTGCAGGTTTTGGTGATTGGGTGATATCTCTCTCGCTGGACATACCCTTTGTAATTAACCACGACGTTCGATCCCCATGGTATCTCTGCGCCCTCAGGGAATCATTTCAAGCCGCGAAGCTTCTGCTCTAGACTCTCTGCCCGGACCTCCCTATACCTCTATCCGAGTCTAATCCTTCTACCTTCTCATCGTAATGTGCTGTCGTCGCGTAATAACAATAATCTCGGAGTTACCTATCGAGAAATACATACCTCGAACACTTCTTGGGGTGTATTTTATGCTGAAAACCAGAACGCTTCATGTTCGCAAGCAAAATATTCATCATTCTTCTGTACGCTTGAGATTGGCTTGAGGCCTTGTTGAGGACAACTCTAAAACCATCAACATGCATCATGGATCCGATTTTCAGTCTGCCAACGATACGGGGGTGGCTGAGTTGTTGTGGTTATACGGGGCTCCTAACATAAATACGTAGATTATCCCAAACCACCCCGAGGCGTGAAGCGCCTGACGGACTTAAGCGCGTCTTTCCCGTTATAGCATACACTCACCCTTGAATCTCTTCACCCAGTCACACAGCGGCGCCTCCCAATTTTTACCATATAAGGAGCTACAAACAACGGTGCGCCCACTCAGGCCAAACAGATACTAAATATGGCAAAAAGCAATCAAGGTCGAGTTGGAGGTCGCGGACGCTGTGTATAAATGGGGGGCCCACGGAGGCCTCCCTGCGTCCTGGTTGACATCTTCCGCACTCCCCCAACCCCCCAGCAATCCCTCCCGCCTGCCCGCAATGCCCTCCCCGTCGAAGACGGCGTTTGTGCACACCCCTGCCTCCTCGTCCCCTACTGCCGCGGGCACTAGCGCCCACACTCGCCCTGTGTACCCGGCTATCGTCAAATTCGTAAGCATAACCTTGGTCGACACGTCTATAACTCTAAACACTGATGCATTTCCCCTTCGCAGACCGACGCCTCAGCCTCAGCCTCAGCCTCTGGCTACTGCCATGACTGCCACTGCTTTCTCGCGTCGGAGCTAGAGTATTACAAGCACGTATTGGATCACGAGCTACGACGACACAAGTACGCTATAACATTTGGTGTATTGGACAGGATACATTACTAACACGTTTCGTCAGGGCACCCAAGGAGCCAGTCTTTTGTCCATGGCCAGGCTGCCCCATCCAAACGACGCAGAGAGGAAACCTGGCAGGACATGTCAACAGAAGACAGTACGTTGCAGAGTGCTCATTTGAACGTACTCCAAGCTCACGAGTATTCGTATGAAGTACCCACGAAAAGCCCCACGGGTGCAAGTTCTGCGAGCGCAAGTTCGCTAGCGCCGACCGGCGTACGTATCACATGCACAGGGATCATCCGGAGTACAAGCCCGCCGCACGCGCGCGATATGGATCGAGGAAGGGGCGGGGCGCGATCACGATGAAGAGCGTCACACCTGAGAAGGTGCTGCACCAGCTCGTGCAGGACCAGGAGAAGCGACGCCAGACGGTGCAGAGTAGGGGCAAGAGGAGGGCGTCGGCGAAGGCGAAGGCGACGGAAACAACCATCGCGCCTGTACATGGTCCAGAAAATACCGCAGCCAACGTTAACGTCGCTACACCGCCCGTCGAGGTGGCCGGCTTCGATTCGAGATGGATGAACGACGCCCAGGTGGCTTCTTCGTCGTCGAATGCGCTAGGCCTCAATCTTCCCGCAGGGGACGCGCAAAGCGACCAGTGCTCCTGGGATTCGTCGTTCTCCGATTTTCTTTTTGGACCACCCTCCCCATCATCCTCCGCGTCCTCAAGCAGCGCCGCGACACCCCTCTCCCAGTCGGAGCTCCCTTTGATGTTCGAGCAATCGCCGGAACAGCGATTTGAAGGACTCATGTACGAGCTTCTGGAATCGGGTGGATGTCAAAAGGTCGAAACGCACCTGCCATCGCCCAGCTACCCATTGACCCTCGGTACGAGCGTGTCGCCCGTGCCGCGAGGATTCACACCACGCATCCCTCCGCCGCGCTCCTCTTCGTGGCCCCTGAGCCATGTAGAGTTCGAGTATGCCATGTATGGCGTCGCGCAACCTCCGCCGTACCCTGGCTTCCCAGAACAGAGTCTAGGACACCCCACTCCGCCGTCGCGAACGTCCTTGATCCAGGGTTGGACGAACGAGTTAGGACCCCATCCCGTGGAGCCGTTTAGATACGACTTGAGTCCACTGTGCGAAGAGTCCTTTTTCCTTCCACAATACGGACAGTGTTAGAGTTCGTCGTTTCGTTCGCGTAGATCTTCATGCCATGTTATGCCCCTTCGCATGCTTCATCTCAGGGCTCCGACTTTGGACATTACTATGCATGGACCTGTTGTAGATCATCAGACATTCTGTAACGTTATTGTCGGGTTATTTTTGTAATACACACTCTTACCTCGATGAAGTTCAGTGCAAAGCTCGCAAACGCGAAGAAGCGCCTGAGGCAGTCGTTTCCACGTGGCTTGTCAACTCTTGTCAAGCGCTTCTGGACAAAGTCCGAGAAGTCCGGACGCCACTTGCATTAACGAGTAACACGGCTGGCGCGAACTATCAGTGAGACGGGGAGCGATGGTACTCGTAGTCGGCTCGCTCGACGCCATCAGAATTGTGGGTGCATGGAGATACGATTCGAGTCTGACAGATAAATAATACAGGAAGGTTTGTACATAGAATAATTGAAGGGCCGGGCAAGGAAGCGAGTACATACTACATAAACATATGATGTGAATGAGGGAGGGAGACATATGAATAAGGGCGACGGGATATAAACATAAAAGAGGGAGGAACATGGGAGGGAATAACAAGGAGGGAGAAACATGGGAGGGAATAACAGTTGCATACATGGGTAATGTCCATCTCATCTAGAGATGGCTCGAGTATCGTCCTATCGGCTCGTCGAAGTTGCGGTAACTGCCTGAGAAACAATCTTGACCGCCGCTTCGAGGTCCTTGCGAAGCTTCTCGTCGTATACTGTGTTAAGGAGATTGCGTGCGCTCCACCTGTCAGGATGGAAGCGGCGGACGGCCTTGGTGACGAATTTCTTGTACTCGACCGGGGTCTTCACGTTCTTGGCTACTCCGAAGAAGCGATCGACAGCGCCCCAGTCGATTTGGCTCAGCTTCATTGTCTTGGGGTTGAACAACACCGGCCACGGGACGCTGTTCACCGTGAGAGGCTTCATCTCGCTGAACGACGCGGTGTCGAACCCGTCGCTCAGCTCGAGGCACCTCAACACCGCAGTTCTGTTGGACCATATTCCAGGCCAGCGCAGGGCGTCCCGGGCTTCGCAACGGTCGTGTTGTTCTCGAGCTGCTTCGCGTAGCTTGGCGATGTGGGCTTCGCGTAACTTCGCCTGCTCGGCCCTCTTCACTTGCTCCTTCAGCAGCTCGCGCACCACGCGTCGAGCCTCGGCTCGCAGGGCTGCATACTGCCTATCCTTCTCCTCTTGCGCTCGCCTCTTGATCTCATTCCGTTCGGCGACTTCCAGGGCACGGGCGGCCTGCGCCCTGCAGATCTCGGCTTGGATCTCGGCCTCGAGCCTCGCTGCCTCCGCCTTCTCCTGCTCGTCGATGGACTGGATCTTGTTAATCGAGGCCGCGAGTCTCTCCTTGTTGGCAGCGTCAGCCTTCCGTTGCTCTTCGACCCTTTGCCTCTCCTCGGCTTCGAGTCTTTCCTTCTCTCTGCGCCTTTCTTCGGCCTTCCTTCGTTCCTCGGCTTCGCGCAGCTCTCTGGCCTTCCGCTCCTCCTCGGCCTTCCGCGCCTTCTCTGCCCTCTTCACTTCCTTCTCAAGAGCGCGGAGCTCCTCCACGAGCCGGTCTATCTCAGCTTCGTCGCGCTCCCTCTCCTCCGCGCAGCGCCTCAGCTTGTTGCGAAGGTTCTCGCTGACGTACGAAGAGTAGATCATGTGGGCGCGAGCATTCTCCTGCGCATGCTCTGTGCGTCCGACCGAGCGCCATGCGGCGTCATGGCGAGCCATGGCGCGCACCAGCGCGGCCTCCGCCTCCCTGATGGCTTCTTCCGCGAGCTGCAGGTTTGCTAAGGTCCTGGCGCGCTCGTTCACGGCGGCGGCGAAGGCTTCGGAGGCTTCGCGGTGGGTATCTTCTGCGCGCTGGTAGGCGGAAGACGCGTTGTCCTCCGCTGCTTGCGTGGTGTCGAGATTGGTCTGCGCCTTGGCGAGCTTCTCTCTGAGAAGGTCTAGAGGGGTGGGAGCGGGAGCGGATTTGGCGTCATTGAGAGTAGCGTATGGATCCTTGGGTGAAGTCCCCCCTAAGGAGCCTTCGACGTCCGTTTGATCGCTGTCTGGCCAGACGTCGGTGGAAGAACCTGTATCGCTGTCGTCTTCGTAGTCGTCCTTGTCCTCACTATCTTCTTCACTATCGTCCTTGCTGTCGTCCTTGCTGCCGTCCTTGCTGCCGTCCTCGCCGTCGTCCTCGCCGTCATTCTCGCTATTGACTTCGACGTCGTCTTCGCCGTCACCCTCGCTATCGTCTTCGCTGTCACTCTCGCTAGCGTCCTCGCTGCTAACTTCGTAGTCGGAGCCCTCGTCAAGGCCTGGTGAGATGGCAATTCCAGCGTTTGGCAGGTGGGTATGCACGGCGTTGTCGGTGGCGCTAGGTTGTAGTCTTTGGTAGGCGTCGACATCTGCGTTTCGATCGTAGACGGGGTAGCTTTCCGCAGCGTGGTGTGGGAGAGGATGATTTACGGCAGAGGTGTTCGTTGGCGGACCAGCACCCACGTAGACGGCCTCGTCCGTACAATCGTAATATCGCAAGATGATTTTCATCCTGGACGCATTCTTCCTATCCGCTTCGTGTAAAGCACGGACAGCTATGTAGGCGTGAGTTCATGGCTGAATAGATTTCACCGAACGACTACGCACCAGCCTCCGGAGTGCTGAAGTGGACAGTGCCCGTCGCAAGCTGCGCGCTTCCTCTCGTCGTCGTGAAGAGTCTGGAATAGCGACCACATCATGAGAGCATGGAGTACAGTAACGAGGCTTAAGCTTACTGGCACTGCACGAGTTTGCCGTACTGTAATGCCCTAATCAGCGACGTCCAACGTTAACGTGAAAGCTTTACCGACCTTGCTGAACATTTGTTCGAGTTCGGCGTCTTCCATCATGCCTCCAAGATTCTGAATTCAGGGAGATGTGAGATAGTTGCTCAAGCAAAGCGAATAAATACGTACCCCACAATGCAGCTTGCAAGGATGGTAGGTTCGGAGCGAGAACGGCTTCATTGCTTGCAACTCCGGATGCATCGTGCAACAATGGTCTCTGGCGTACTTGGCATGACCAGCATCCCAGTATTCGACAGTGCAGACTTTCCGCCCGCTGCCGAAGTCAACGCCGGTTCGTACCCTCACGATTGGACCAGCCTTCCGGAAGTATCGGAACAGGGTCTGTGGGGTGACCTCGTATAGAGAATGAACTCTGGCTGAGCTTCTGACGTATTGAGGCAGAAGACGATGCTCGGGGAGGGGTATGGTAAGGTCGGGGGAGTGCGATAATTTCAGAGTGTAACGCGGTGCGACGCCTGGAACGACGGCGCCTTGAAGCGTAGCAAGGGCCATCTCAGCTAACGAAAAGTGTATTTTGAGTTTCATATAGATACACGAGGCATATTCCACTCACCATCGAAGACATCTTGGAAGACAATCGTCCACTTCTGACGCCCGGCCTTTGTTTGGCCCCTATCTCCGTTCAGTATGACGCCACAGGGCTTGAAGACATCCGCGAGCTGCTTGAAATCGATTTCAATTGGGGAATCTGCGACGTAGAGGATAGGGCGAGTCAAGAGCGGATGAGGGCGAATGCCCACGTCCGCACTCATGTCTGGCGAGTGGCGAGGTGCAGTAGTATAGAGAAAAAGAGATCAAACTGTGGTCGCTGTATATAAGGACCTCTCTCGATGAACGCATGTTGATCTCAAGCCGCGTTGTGCGCAGGCGATGATGGGTATCTTCGTAGGAGGCGACGTGTCCTGTAGGGAGTGGAGCGTGAAAAACAGCCTCACTGCTCAGAATCCGGTGTTGCACGCACATCCAGCGTGCATATAGACAATAAGTGCGCACGAAGTCACAGTGCGATCGGGCGGCGGGGATCTAATCCATCGAAAGCAGTCCAATGAAATTCATTACGTCGTTCGTCCACCATGGCGGAGAGTAAAATCTTGTATCTCGCGGATGCGACGTGTCTGATCTTGAGCCTTGCGGAGCGTTTTCGAGCCACGGAGGCAGGAAGGGGGCAGGAATTACTGCGCAAGCTGGCTGGCGAGCAGACACTGCCAACTGCCAGCTCTGATGAAATCTAGCAGAGTGAAAGATCCATCTATGAAGTTGCTATGAAGGCACATGAGAACGTTGATCATGTTTGGGACGATTACAAGGCTTATTCTCCTTTGACTCACTTTTTATTTGGTGAGTATGGGGACGCCATCGAGGCGAAAGGGGGCCGTAACCTGCCGTAGCTTGCAACAACTTGGCCGTTAAGCAGATTGGCTCGAACGACTGATTGTCGCGGACTTATCAGAGGACTTACATGTACTGTAAATAATTCACCACAATTATGGACGCCCAAAGTAACCGGGTGGTGCAGGGTTCTGTACTTTGTACCACGACGACATTCTCAGCAATTGTATCCGTGCCCTCGCCCACGCAAGCTCACTTTCTATCTTCTCCTCGCGCTCAGCAAAGCGCGAGTCTGTCTTGGCCCCGATTCCGAGCGCGTCGCATACGGCGTGATACAGAAGGCACGCGGTACGCCCGGGCGGGACTTGCGCATTAGCCCAGCCGCAGACCTATAAGTATCTCTCGCGCCAGATCCCATTGCATGTCCTGCTTTGTCCCGACACTCCGGGTTTAACGTCTCGCCACCACCTCAGGTCATCCTGTCAGGCGAAGGACCGACACCATCATGAAGGACGCTTTGGCGTCCGGGCGCGCATTACGTCGGCTGCGTGTGCCCGTGGGCACCGTACTGAGCCACGGCCGTAATCCAACGACCACTGGGAGGGTCGCGAAGAGGAACTATCACGACAATTCGTACGGGTACCGTGAACCGCGGCGGTTCACTCTTCCTGATTGTATGTGCCACCACCTTCAACTTGTACCTCGTACCCAAGACTTTACCTTGCAGACTCGCACACTCAGCTAGAGAACCGCACAGCAAACGCGCCGCTACTGCGATACGTCGACAGTCTTCGCACTCATGGTCACCGGGCGGCGAGGATAGACCCCCTCGACCTCCTGCAGCGGGAGGAGGTCGCCGCTCTTAATCCGGCCCGGTACGGACTAGTCGACACTAAGCAGAAGTACAACGTCGACGGCATCGTCTGGACGACACCTGTTGGTGCCGAGGGCGAGACGACGAATGAGTGGACGCTCGACCAGATCACAAGGCACCTCCGTGCGATCTATGTCGGCAATATCGCGTACGAGTATATGCACTCTCCGAGCAAGACTGAACGCTTGTGGTTCTCGCACCTCCTCGAGTCTCAGGTCAACCCGTCGCCCATGTCCGATGTGGAGAAACTACGCGCGCATGAGCTACTTGCCCGTAGCGAAGTCTTCGACCAGTTTATGCAGGCAAAGTTCCCGAACTTGAAGCGCTACGGTTTAGAGGGTGGAGAATCCATGCTAATAGCGATGGAAGCTTTGTTCAAGGCAGCTACAAATGGTGCATTTCACTCCGCTCGTTTCTGTCGTCTCCGTTCTTATGACTTTCGCCTATCAGCGGGTGTTACGAACGTCATATTGTCCATGCCTCACAGAGGACGGCTCAACCTACTTACAGACCTTCTACAGCTGCCGCCTCGCGCCCTGTTTGCCAAGGTTCGTGGTGGAAGTGAGATACCACTGGATATTCTCGAGGAGGGAGTAAGTGGGGACGTGATCAGTCACCTCGGTGCGTGCCTTCTTCACGGGCAAATATAAACGTTACTGACTACGCATCACAGTCTCCAATCCTACGCTGCAGTATAATGGACAAGACGTCAAGATTTCCCACCTTCCCAACCCGTCCCATTTAGAAGCTGTGAATCCGGTCGCTCTCGGAAAGACTAGAGCCAAGCAGTTTGCTCTCCTGAAGCAACTATTCGGCATCTCAGTAAGCTCGCTTTTCTGCACCTTGCGAATTTCGACCAACGTTGCATCACTTCTAGCACGAGAAATCTTCTCCCCAGGCCCAGGCAGACGCAAACGTCGCTCTCGCGGAACACATACAGGAATGTTATCCCGGTGACAAAGCCATGTGCGTACAAATGCATGGTGACGCGAGTTTTACTGGTCAAGGTGTCGTCATGGAAGGTCTAGGATTGAGTAAGTTTTAGCAGTCAGTCATCACTGTTACAGTGGCTCATAGACTGTCACCTAGGCAATCTACCACACTACACTGTGGGAGGCTCGGTTCATATTGTGGTCAAGTGAGTCTTTAGAATCGTGACTGTGTCTGCTGATTAACATATGTCGGTGCATATAGTAACAGGTTCGTCGTCTCCGGTTCTCTGGATTTCATATATTGAATATTATCTTTCGACAGTATCGGGTACACGACACCCGCGTCGAGTGCCAGGTCTTCGCTGTATTGTTCGGACATCGGGAAAATGATCAATGCCCCGGTGTTGCACGTCAATGGCGATTACCCCGAAGGTCTGTCTCTTCACTTCACTTGTGTGTCTGATACAACTTTGAACTTACGGGTTTGTAGACGTCGCTCGTGCCATGGATATTGCTTTCAAGTACCGGAACTACTTCAGGAAGGACGTCATCATCGACCTGATTGTGTATCGGCGCTGGTATGATATAAATACCAAGTATTGCACATTCAACTTACTCGTGGTCACAGGGGACACAACGAACTCGACGAGCCAGCATTCACACAACCGTTGATGTACGAGAAGATCCGCTCTCGTCGCTCGGTCCCTTCATTGTACGAGGAACAGCTCATCGTAAGCCAATAGTCCTATTTTTTCGTCGAATTATGCTGAGCATGCGGCATATCCCTGCTAGTCCGACGGCGTCTTGACCCCAGAAGCTGCGACACAGCTTCGCTCCGATTACAAGGAATACCTCAACGCCGAACTCGCTGCAATTGATTCATATGTCCCGCCTGCCCTCGAGCATCAAGCACAATGGACGGGTATTGTTTGGCCGTCGAGCAAGGATGCCCAGGCGAACCCAGACACGGGTGTGCAGGAAGATGTTCTGAAGGAGGTTGGCAATGCTAGCGTGACCGTTCCCGAAGGATTCGTGCGTGGCTAAAATCCACACCGCTGGCCGTGTCTCTGACGGTTGCTTTAGGAAATTCACCCACGTCTGCAACGCCATGTCAAGAGGAGGATTCAAACCATTGATGCCGGCAAGGATATTGACTGGGCGAGTGCTGAGGTACGTATTCGTCCTTCCTATCAACTTGTTCAACGTGCTCATCGCAGTTCAGGCTATGGCTTTCGGCTCCCTGATGCTGGAGGGTAACGATGTTCGTATTTCTGGACAAGATGTCGGCCGAGGAACTTTCAGCCAACGGTAAGACCGTAAGACAGCTATGATTGGGATTGAGACTTATGCACTTTTAGGCATGCTATGCTGGTCGACCAGAAGACGGAAGGCGTTGTGGTACCTCTCAATGTCTCCTTGAAGTCTGGAGGGCGTATCGAGCTGGCTAATAGTGCGTATTGATTATGCTACACCCCTCGATGACAGGCTGACGATTTTTCTAACAGGCTCGTTGAGCGAAATGGCTGTCCTCGGTTTCGAATATGGCGTCAGCTGGGAACGTCCTGACATTCTGCCTATCTGGGAGGCGCAATTCGGCGATTTCTTCAATGGAGCGCAGGTCATCATCGATACGTTTATCACCTCAGCCGAGAGTAAGTCATGTGGCCTGGTCATTCTTCGTGTTTGCTGACGATGCGTATTAGCCAAGTGGTTGAGACAGAGTGGTATTGTCATGCTCCTGCCACATGGGTATGCGATTCACTGACTTCATCGTTTCAATACTGACGCTCTTACGCTGTTAGATTGGATGGAGCAGGCCCCGAGCATTCGTCGTCTCGTATTGAACGATGGTTGCAGGTACGTCGTCTTCGACGTATAACATCTCATTCCTAACGAGTACCATCAGCTCTCCAACGACCCCTGCATATCCCCTACTGACCCGGTGCCTAACGTGAACATGCACGTCGCGTTTCCAACCACGCCAGCCCAGTACTTCCATCTCCTCCGACGTCAACTGAAGCGCAATTTCCGTAAACCACTGATTGTCGCGGGCCCCAAGGGTCTTCTCCGTCTACCCGTGAGTCCCTTTCCCCGATCTGTCGCGGACCACCTCCATTCCTACACAATCAAAATGTAGGCTGCGTCTTCCACCCTTGCTGAGATGGCTCCCGGGACGCGCTTTGAACCCGTTCTGGATGACGTTTCGGTGACAGACCCTTCCTCGACCGAACGCGTTGTGCTGTGCTCCGGCAAGCTGTACTACGACCTTGTCAAGGAACGGGACGCCGTCAACAGCCCAACCGCGCTCGTGCGCGTAGAGGAGCTCAGTCCCTTCCCATCCGCGCGTCTCGCCGAGGTCCTCGGGCGGTACACCAACGTACGCGACATTATGTGGGTCCAAGAAGAGCCGTACAACCAGGGTGCATATTCGCATGTCCGCCCTCGTGTTGAGAGGGTGCTGGAGAGTCTTGAAGGACAGAAGAGGTTGCGGTACGTTGGGCGCAAGCCAGATGCGGTGCCCGCGCCTGGTGTTTCGCGGGTCTATGCTGCACAGCAGAAAGGCGTCCTGAAGGGCGCTTTCGAGGATGGCGATGGGGACAGGATGTTTTGAGGACTAGGAGAATTAGAAGTGTATCTGTAGCTTACGGACAATTTGTCGACATTTCTCCTCCGAGTGAGTACACGAGCCACATCTCACTGCTGGTACGTGTCCGCATATATTGATACAGTTTGTTTTACTTCTGTCATGCTTTCTATCCAACCATGCTTCGTTTTCGTCCCCGCAACCGGACTTCGTCTAGCCTCTTGCCAACGCTGCGCCACTCTTTGCCCATCTTCTTCTCATATGCTTGCAATACGGAAGTAAAAAGTGGTTCGGACTCCGGGTGGGTGGAGGAGAATGCGCGTTCGAGAACATAAAGGTCTACTGCCTTGTCCTCGACAAGACTCGAGGTATATGCAAGACCGAAGTCTATCAGGACCTGGCAGTGATGTTTAGGAATTCGCGTCTTTGTGGTGACGAAGCGTTTGCTTCAAAGTACTCACAAGATTCGCTGGACAAGTGCCATTGGGGCGTCGTAACATCATGTTAGAGGTCGTGAGATCTCCGTGTATAACGTCGGCCAGATGCATCTTGGCAATCTCAGTGCCAATCATCTGCATTACCTCGTCTACGACACGGTAAACAGACGTGGGAGGAATAACCCGCAAAACCTCACCTTTAGACACGCAATACTCCGATAGCGGATCTTCTTCTGCCGTGTCCTCCGACTCGGGTTCCTCCACGTCGCCCTCCTCGATGATCTCGTCGTGCTCCTCGCCGCCGCCGAGCAAAAATCTCACGCTCTTTCCGTCGATCCATTCGATTCCCAGGACACCCTGTGCCGCGTCGACCATCCTGATCCCGGGGACGTTGACGCCACAGCTGTGACAAATATGAACCCTCGTCCACTCGGACATGAGAAACCAAGACAAACTCAAGACATACCGGAGACATTTCATCAGCGCGCGCGCCTCGCCCGCGACTCTGGCTTTCGTGAGAGAGGCATCGAGGGACGGATGCCGGTATCCCTTGTGAAAGCGGTACTTGAGAAGGACAGGTTCGGAGTTTCCGCTTGGCTCATCTCCGTCGAGAGACTCCGGGTGTAAACAAGCCTTGTAGATTTTCTGAGACAACCGGAGATGTCAAAGCGAGGTTTGGATATCAGACGCGGGCTGACTTGCTGCTTCAGCACCCTGCGATACCGGAATCCCTAACGTGAGCAGCATTTGCGACGAGGAACTTTTGGAGGTCATGACGGTAGGAAGTAAGCTTGTTAATGATAGCCAATTAGAGCTTGTTGTGATATTTCTGACCGTGGGAACTATAAATTCGTTACCATCATCTAACGCAGGTCGTTGTAACGCACTTCCATCTCACTCTTCCTCTCCCAGTCGTTGCCGATGCAACGACAGCTTCCTCTATTCTACTACGACTAGGCTGGTTAGCCGATGGACCATTCGCTCGCCGGAGAATCTTCAACTTCTGCCATAGACTTGACTGGAACTCCCGCTGGCCTCGGCAGTTCCGTCCCACCATCACCTGCTCTCATCCCGAGGGAAAGTCTCCCGCGTCGACGGCTTAGCTGGGGCCGAATGGACACCACTCACGACCCATTACGCTTTGGAACTGCTGACGTAGAACCTCCACGAATCAACACCGGACCCGCGAACCACTCTGGGTGGACGGCGCACGATGACCCGTTCTATTCACCAACTACGGACAGCCCACCGTTCGCCCACACCTTCTCCTACCAAAGCGGAGGGCGTGGAACCTACTCGACTGCTCAACCAGGACCGTCCTCAGCTTCACTCATATCACGCGGCACCGACGGCACCGGCACTCCAGACGACGACGACCAAGTCGCGCTTACCGGCAGCATGTCGCGCCCTGGCTCGAGTGGTTGGAGGCAGAGTACCGATGTGGACCCAGAGAGCTCTGCGGTTACGAGACGTAGCAGAAAGACGGTACGTTACAGCACGTCTCCATCACCGCTGCGCAAGACAGGCAACAGGCTCGCGACGATTTCAAGAAATATCCGGCGCGCGTCGATCCGCGTCGTCAATATGGCAGGGATAGGCGTGGACGAGCACGTGAGGTTGGGGGACACGGAAGACGAGAAGCAGCAGGCTAGAGATGACGATGAAGACGAGGAGAAGGAACACGACGAAGACGCCATACTCGACTTGTCTAGGACGCTGCCTATACGTGGCCGCACCTTGGGCTTCATGGGGCCGACCAACAAGCTTCGTTTGGCGATGTACAGATTTCTCATATACCCATGGACCGAACCCATCATTCTTCTCCTCATTGTTATCAACGCCGTCGTCCTCACGATACAGGCTGCGCCAAATATCGCACCAAGTGAAGATGGAGAACGTTATCAACCAGTCGGTTATTTCCAAGAATGGGAGGATTACGCCCTCTTCGGACTGTTCTGTATATTTACGTGAGTGGCCTTTGCGTTTCACATGCACGTAAACTGACGGAATTGTAGTCTGGAAAGCTTTGCGCGCATGGCGGTTTCTGGCTTTCTGCTGGATCCAGAAGTCCCAGTCACTGCGTTATTTACGTCTATGTTCTCTTCAACTCCAGATTTTGCCATGCGGACCGCATCTACGGACCCTGTCTCTCTATCTCGCCATCCTTCGCTCGCTCATTCGCACTCGCAACCCCAAATGCTGTCTCGCAATCTCACCGTCTTAGGACGCCTCCGCCGGTTTCGTTCCAACCTCACTCGTCCGTTCACTCTTTCACACTCCTCCACCATGTCCATCTCTACCGGTCAGGCCGCTGGCACCCCCAGCCGTCCTTCCTCTGCGCGGGCACGGTCCGACACCGTTCAATCCAAGACACCCATGATAGAGAAGGCCGAGCGCTTCCATTCGCATATACGGAACCCTTCCCAGCCGACATTCTTGTCCAAGGCTCTACGGTCGGACAATGGCGACGTGCTCTCGCTACCATTTCGTCTCAGTGTCCAGCGATCTCATGAGAACACTCAACGAAACCTGCCGTACCTGCGTCATAGTTGGACGCGAATCGACTTCGTCGCTGTCATGAGCTTCTGGATTACATTCGCGCTCGCGATGACCAGCGTGGAACGGGGCACCTATCATATTGGGATTTTCCGAGCGATGTCGGTTCTTCGAGTAACTAGACTTCTGGCTATTACTTCCGGTACTACAGTGAGTACTCTCAATACTTGAATCAAAGCGGGTTGACTAAACATCTTATAGACTATTATGCGCTCCCTCAAGACGGCTCGCCCACTTCTCGCGAGTGTTGCCTATTTCGTATTATTTGCTATGATATTGTTCTCGTAAGCCCTCACTTTTCGTTACATGTGCCATGTTCACGTAATGGTCGGCAGAATTATTGGAATACAATCGTTTAAAGGCTCGTTTCGGCGTACATGCAGGCTGCTCGTCCCCGGGTCCGACGAAATCGAGCTCCAACAGCAGTGTGGTGGCTACATCGACCAGAACACATTGGATGTGACGCCGTACATCGACCCCAACGGTATACCAGCCTCCTCCGCTAAAGGATATATTTGCCCCATGGGTCAGATATGCAGGGTAGGTTTTTACTATCAGCTCTGAGCTCTATCAACCTCTGAGTTTAGTCGTAGGAAACGGACAACAACCCCCACAAGGGCATCGAGAATTTCGACACCATATATTTCGCCGCTCTGCAGGTATTCATCGTCTCGACGGCCAACGGAGTATGTTTAATTTCACGTTGATACCCAGGATACAACTAATCGTGATTTGCTTTGTAGTGGTCTCCTCTAATGTACCAGATGATGGACTCCGAGTTCTTCATCTCCTGCTTCTTCTTCATAATCTGCGTAATTGTCCTCAACTTCTGGCTCATCAATCTCTTCGTCGCTGTTATCACCAACACTTTCTCCGCTATCCGGAAGGATACGAACAAAAGTGCGTTTGGTGCTGCACCGTACGTCTATTTTTGTCATGGCCGCACAAAACTTTGCTGACGCCGCACTAGACTCGCTGATGGTATTCAGGAGCAAACCGACGACGGGTGGTCTGTTGTGGACGGTCGCCGTGTGACCAGGCACAACCAAGTCAAGGACCTCTACGAGAGAATACGCTGGTGTTGGGTGGGCTTCGCCCTAATGTCACTCGTCCTGCAAGCGACCGGGAATGTGGACGTGAGTCCCACGCACCAAGAAGTCATCGACAAAGGCGAGCTTGCCTTGACCCTGGTTTTCGACCTCGAAATCTTCATCCGAATATGGGCATACCTCCCCGATTGGCGAGGCTTCTTTGGCCGTGGGCAGAACTGGCTGGATCTGTTCCTCGCGATTGGCTCTTCGATCATCCAAACCCCCGTCATCCACGACTCAGAAGTCTACCCATGGCTTACGGCATTCCAACTCATGCGGTTCTACCGCGTCATTCTAGAAATCCCGCGGATGAAGCCTCTTCTAGTACGTGGGCTCGCTTGCTATCCAACATTTGACGCTAAATATCCTTCAAGCTCTCCGTGTTCGGCAACATGTATGGTCTCGTCAACATGACTCTGTTCTTGGTCTTGATCAATTACGTCGCTGCCTTGGTCGGCGTCCAGCTCCTCCGAGGAGACGTTCCGATGGGCGAAGATCTCGCGAATTGGGGAGAAATCTTCAACGGCTTTCTCGCCGTGTATCAAGTCTTTTCCTCCGAAGATTGGCCTTCAGTACTGTACAATGCGGCGGAAACGGAGAGCAGCCTTCGGCAGTCTGCTATCGTTGTTCTCTTCATCTCAGGTTGGATGTTCTTCGCAAACTGTGAGTTCCAATTTAACAATGTAGATACATCTCGCTGACCAGTCACAAGTCATCATCCTGCAGATGTTCATCGCGGTCATCAATGAGAATTTTGAGGTAGCGGAAGAACACAAGCGTAGCCGGCAAGCTTCGCATTTCTGGGCTGCACAGAGACCCGAGAAAGCCCGCGCGGCGTGGATACGGCGTCTGAATCCATACCGCTGGTTCGAGGCTAAACCGAAGGCCGTCGCGGTCGATCAGCTCCCGAGCAATCTCGTTCTGCCGATGCAGAAGAGTCTGGTTCAAGATTACAGTCTTCCCATGAAAGGAGCTAGCGTGCAAGACAAGGCCGGAAGGCCGAGTGGCCCGCGGCATGCCTCGAAAAGGTCGCTCAATGTGCTGCAGAATCTGTTTGGTGGCGAAAAACCGAACGACGACGTTCCGCTTACTACCCTGCGTAGCAATCGTCGGGAATCTGTAGCGCCGCTGGATGCTATCGACGAGGAGACAGAAAGACACTTGTACGTATACCTTGATGTCTCCTAATTTGCTGCTGACATAGATGATAGGGAGGTCCTGGCCGCACTGAACCAGGAAACCGTGACCGTAGACGACATCAACGACATCATGTACGAGCGACGGGCTCAGAAAGCCGACTTCATTCGTGACCACCCAACGTACGACAAGACGTTTTGGATTTTCTCACAGAAGAACCCATTACGCCGGGCCTGCCAGAAGCTTGTTGCTCCGTCCAATGGCGAGAGGATTTTCGGGACGCCGCCGTCTCCGATTGCCCATCCCATATTTCAACTCGTCCTTTTACTCACTGTCATCAGTGGTATCATAGTCGAGTGGATCGCGACACCTATCTATCGCAGAAACTACTACATGCAAAACGGCCTTATTCGCGGCTCTTGGTTCGACATTGCCGAGACGAGTTTTGGGTTGACCTTGTCCATTGAGTTTCTGATCAAGATCATAGCAGACGGCTTCGTGTTCACGCCCAACGCGTACATCCGGAGCATCTGGAACGTGCTGGACTTCCTCATCATGGTCGGCCTTGTCGTCAACCTGTCCACTGGGCTCATCTTCATTGGTGGACTCAGTCGCCTCACTCGCTCACTGAAGGCTCTGCGCGCTCTGCGACTCATCACCCTCATCGACAAGATGCGCTCCACCTTCGAGTCGCTCATCATCTCAGGTGCCGCCCGTATCTTCGACGCTGCCTTGCTTGCCATTCTCTACATGATCCCGTATGCCGTCTGGGGCACCAACATCTTCGCTGGGCTCATGAATACCTGCAACGATGGCGAAACGAGTGGAATCGACACATGTGTCAACGAGTACAGCAATTCGGCTTTGGGAGACGATGCAGGGTCGTTCCCGTTCCTAGTTCCCCGGGTCTGGGACAATCCTGCGCCGTCTACAATCTTCTCCTTCGACTCCTTCCGTGCATCACTGCTCATCCTCTTCGAGATTGTGTCGCTCGAGGGATGGATCGACGTCATGGCTGCCGCAGCAAGTATCACCGGACGTGGACAACAACCCCAGCAGAACGTGTCACAGGCCAATGCGATATTCTTCCTCATATACAACCTCATGGGTGGTGTCGTTATCCTCACGCTTTTCATCAGGTAAGTCAACCATGCATCGCATCTTCTTACAACGCCTAACATTTCCATGCTAGTATCATCATCGGCAACTTTACCTCGAGAACAGGAAGTGCGCTACTCACGCAGCCACAGAGGGAGTGGATTGACCTGCAGAAGCTGATCAAGCGTCAACGCCCGTCCAAGCGGCCAAAGAAGAGACCAATCATGGCAATCCGAGCGTGGTGCTACGATCGTGCGGTACACAAGCATGGTTGGTGGCACAGGATGATGACTGCGCTGTTCGTTCTGCACGTCATTGCTCTGATGACCCAAACGTTTGCGTCACAGAACAATTTCGACGAGTTACGCTGTAAGGCACCCTTTGTTCGGAAAAAAACGTTGGTCCGCTGACATTCTTTCTAGCTTACTTCTTCCTGGCTCTCACAGTGATCTACGTCCTCGATATCGTCGTCAGGCTATATGGACTTGGCTGGAGCAGTTACAGCGCCAACGGATGGAATCTCTTCGATATCGTCGTCGCTGGAGGTAGTCAAATCACTATCATCATCGTTCGCTTCAATACCGGCGGCTTTGTAGTGCAACAACTGCAGAAGCTCTTCATCACCTCCATCGCGTTCAAGCTTGTTCAACGTACAAACAGCCTGAACAAGCTATTCAAGACGGCAGTGTATGTCTTCCATCTGTCTATGCAGGCTTCCGGTTCTAACGTTCGTATCATAGGGCGAGTTTGCCAGTCATTGTCAGTTTGTTGAGCCTGTGGCTCGTGCTCTTCCTATTCTTCGCAATCCTCTTCGTCGAGGTCTTCAGCATGACGAAATGGAATACGTCGGAGACCCGCAATCAGAACTATTCGACACTGCCGAAAGCGTTGGTCATGTTAGCATTCATGACAACTGGGTACGTCGATATCATTTCTTGACCTTCGATTTTCTGACCAGGTCACAGCGAAGGATGGAATGGCTACATGCATGACTAGTACGTAAAATATTGACGTCCCCCCTTGGACCCACCTAACGAAATTTCTAGTGCAATTGTCTACCCTCGCTGCACGAACGCGTCTCTCCAGGATCCCGACTCAGATTGCGGAAGTATTGGATGGGCGTTCACACTGTTCATTGCGTGGAACCTTCTGAGCATGGTATGATCACAGCCGTCTTCGTTTTAGTGGCATTCGCTGACGATACATTCAGTACATTTTCGCCAACTTGTTCACTGGTGAGCCCACCTCCAGATAAATATCGATATCATCTGATATTGGTGATAGGTGTGGTCGTTGAGAGTTTCTACTACGTCTTCCAAATGACCGGCGGTGCTAAGGAGATAACGCGTGAAGAAATGCGTTCGTTCAAGAAGGTCTGGGCAGAGTTCGCAAATCCCAAGACTGGCTATCTTGAGCGCAACAAGTTTGTACCATTCTTCGGAGTACGTGTTCTTCTACCCCTCGTCGTTTCCAGTTCTGAGACCACGATCGTCCAGAGGCTAGCCGGAATATTCGAGGTCAAGATCTATCCTACGGAGTACACCATCCCGAACATCATGGCTCGATCGAAAGCAGATGATAGCACTCGCAAGGTCACTGGAGAACTAGACGTAGACAAGGTGACAAGCAACTTGGATGGTATCGACCGCGTTATCATCAAGCGGAGGAAGGATCTCTACAACCGCCTATACCACGAAGCACGCATCTCGCGCGAACCTGGGAAGGGTATCTCGTTCACCAATATGCTCCTCCTGCTCGCACACCATAAGCTCATCGTCGACCAAGAGGCTCTTGTGTACGTCCTTTCTGTTTCTCTTTGGTGCTCGTATTAATCTCGTCCCGATTAGTCTGCAAGACCTGGTTGTCAGGAACGAGACGAACAAGCTTGTGACGGACCTCGTCGATTTCGATCGGGTGCAATCTCTGCTACTCATGATATCGCATCGTCGACGGTTCCTCGCAATGCGAGAACACATTCGCATGCAGAAGCTAGTACAGCAGGGTATGTTGCAGCTCTTTTCCAAGGTCTTCTGTAGTTTCTCACAATAAAGTTGTAGGTCTTCCCGACATCGTCGTCAGCGGCGATCAGCCGGTGACTCCCCCGTCGACAACGCGGGATATCACATCTCCTGGGCAGCATGTGTACTTGCACGATCCCGACACACCAAGCCCCATGTCGCTCCAGCGAGGCTATTCACCCGACGCATCTCCCTCATTCGATACCCCAACACGCTCAAACCTCCAAAGACGACGGCTCAGCGACATCAGCATGTTGTCCGGCTTGGACATGGGAATGCGCCCCTCGTGAGTTTTCTTGTCACCTCCTTTATTTGAGCTGTCCTCATGGCATTGTGTTTTAGATTCGAATCTGCCGTCAGAGATTCGCGCTCTATGGACGAAGATGCCGGCAACGTCTTGTCATCAATGCAAAACTCCATGTGGGGAGGTGAGTACTCAGTCAGTTCAGAGTGTACATGACTGAAATTGACACACGCCTGCAGAGATGCTGCTCGAAGCAGCGGAAGAGGAATCTTAGGACTGGACTGTGCAATGGACTTACATTCATTTATTATATCTGCATATCCAGGGACTTTCGTGGGACTCTCATGATCTGTCACACTCATTGTAAAGAGCATCGCTGCACTAGTACTGTAGAGTACCCATGTTCTCAGTATAACTTAATGCCTGCCGTAGAAACTGGAACGGAAACATTGCATGCTTATGGGTACAGGGCATGGCGCATACATACATACACGGAAGATCTGCACGATAGCGTAGGTGTGGTGTACAACAAGATTTAAGCCCGACCGCGGCGAGGGCGCCAGACGTTGTTCCTTTGGACGGGTTGGAAGCCGTCTTCCGTGGCTGCAGCAGCCGGCTCCTCCCTCGCAGGGGCACGAGGGGCAGGTGACTCGGGGCGCGACGGCGGTGCTGAGCCCTCGGCCTGTTTGGCAGCCGTCCGTGCGCGCCAGCCGCCACCAGCCGCGGCGAGGGCGCCAGGCCGGTATTTGGGGGCAGCATCTTCGGCAGGCGGCAGAGCGGCAGCGGCACGGACGGGAGTCGCTGGGGCGGGGGCAGGAGCTCCAGGACGTCTCCAGACATCCTCCGACTTGGTCGCAACGGGGCGGGCACCACCGAAAGGACTGGGGCGGGATGCGGCCGGTGCCAGCTTCTCGCGCTCGCGCTCCGCCGCACGCAGCTTCCTGCGCTCTTCGGCTTCGTCCTCGCGCTGCTGGCGTAGACGGGCTTGTTCGAGTGCCTCGAGACGCTCTTCCTCGCGCTTGCGCCGTGCCTCGGCCAGCTTCTCCTCCTCTGCGCGCTTCTTTTCCTCTTCTGCGGCTCTCTGAGCTTCCTCCTCCGCACGAAGACGCTCCTCCTCTGCGAGACGTTCTGTAGATCATGTGCGTGAGCTACAAAGATCATAAATTCAAAGTTGATATACTGACCTTCCTCCCTGCGGCGTTCCTCCTCTTCTCTTAGGCGCTCGGCTTCCTCCTCTTGTTCGCGCCGGATACGCTCCTCCTCGCGTTGTTTGAGGACTGCTCTCTTCCTCTTGGCCTTTTCCTCCTCGATCTTGGCACGAGATATCTCCCGACGCTTCGCGAACTCCTCGCTGCGTTTGCTGATGACGACTTCGCGGTATGACGTGTAGTCGTCCATCAGGCGCAGTAGACGTTTCTTGGTCTCGAGATCCTGCTGGTGAGCCAGCCTCGCGGACTCGATGCGGGCTTTCTGGGCGGCCTCATGCGCTGCCTTGTCGTTCGCCTGTTGGATCTCGTAATCCTTTGCGAGAAGAGGGCGTTCCTCCTTGCGGTAAGCGCGCTCGATGTGGTCGAGGCGCTTCGAAGCAATACGCATGCGCTCGTTGAGTTCTTTCTTCTCTTTCTCGAGCTGCTCGACTTGTAGTCGCATAAGACTGTCGGTGTTAAGGTTTTCCATTTCCTATATATGGCGTGTTAGTCTATGGATATGCGAGATAGAAAAGTGACTCACGGCAATGTCAACCTTGAGCTTGCCCTTCTCCTTCAGACTCTCAGCAAGCTTCCTAGCCTCCTCGTTACGAATCGCCTCGACTTCTCTCCTGGCTTTCTCAAGTTCCTTACGGCGAATATCCTCGAGATGCCTGCGGGCCTCTTCCTCCTTGTCGCGACGGTTGAGTTCTGCACGACGGCTCGCCTCCTCCTTCTCCTTGCGGACGGCAAGTTCGATAGCCAGCTCACGGCGGCGAGCAACAATGGCACGGCGGAGTTGAAGCTCCTTGCGTTCCGCTTGAGCAGCAGCGACGAGAGTTGAGAGCCGAGCTTGCTGTTCTTCCTCGGAAAGCGGAGTCGGGGGGTAGAGGGTGGCCAACGCGTTATGCAGGCAGGTCGCCAGGCTGCTAAGGCGAGTGCGAACGACTTCGGAGGTCGAGGGTTGGATAGCGTTCGCATTAGCCATGCTAGACGAGCTGGGATCTTCGACGATAGAGAAAGTGCCGTCGACGAAGGTGATACTACCCGCAGCGTGATCCACGCGGATACTGAGCTCGCCGCGCCGAGCGCAGCCCATAACGTACGCTTCAATCTGCTCCTCGTCGAAGACGCTGGGGCCTTCAACAGATTCGCGGAGAGGAGCGACGAGTTCGAGGAGCCTGTCGATCTGGATTGACGAGTAAACTTGGGAGAGCTGAGAAAGCAAGCGAGAAAGCAAAGCATGTTGGAGGAGAGGAAGGTACTGCGAATAGTTCGTGTCGGTGCTAAGCGTCTTGAATAGAGGTGCGATGGAAGAACATAGAGTGAGAGGGTCGAAGGTGACCTCGAGGATCTGATACAGTTCCTTGACGGGTTCCGGAGAAAGTTTCAGAACGTTCCGAGATAGCTGAGAGGTTGTTAGCTCAGTTTACAGCGATTATACGACAAAATACTCACAGCATCCTTGAGGAGACCAGCTCTTGTCGGTGTCTTGCTGAGGCCTAGAAGCGCTGTTAAGCGCGAGTTTTTACCCTTCCCATCCTCTGCGCTATCTGCGTTCTTCGATCCGACCGGAACAGCAAGAGCGCTCACGAGAACCTGGCCGGCAAGCCTACGTAGCTCTTCCTCGGGTTTGCCGCCCGTGGTCGTGACAATGGTGTAGTATCGACTCCAAGCAGCGGCATGGTAAAGGGCGTTTCCGCTCATTAGGAAGATCTTGGTGAGCTTCTCGTAGTAGTTCGCCATCATGGCTGGACGGGGTGCCTTCTTCGCCATCGTGAGAAGGTTGTGGACGTCTTCGACCGAGCGGAAGGCCTCCTGCCACAGCTCAAGCTCGACGGAGGTGTTCAGCTGGGCGAATCGGGTGTCCAGGTAGTGCTGCAGGACCTCAGGGTCGGACAGGTTGATGGCGTGGGCCTGATGGGCATACTTGGCGACGTTGGTCAAGTGAAGACGCAGAGTCTCACACAACCGGCGGAACTCGACTTTGCGCTCGTGCTTCAAGCAGAATCGGAACGCTTGTTGTGCAATTTGCTAGAGAAGGATGAGATATATCGTATACAGTAGGTTCTGGCGACATACCTGGTAGACAGTTTCGAGTCTCGCGTTGTTTTTGAGCGTCTCGAGGGCGGTGCGGTAGCTCTCCCACAGGAACTTGAGCCATGGGGTAACGAGAGCGCGATCCGTCCTGTCCTTGTTCTGGTCCCCGCTAACTGCGCCCAGTAGAATGCTTTCTGGTGTCTCGCTAGCCTCCAAATCATCGACATCTACCGCCACTGCCTTCACCGCCTTCTCCTGCGCCTCCTGCACCTTCGCGTCCGCTAGCTGAATGAATCGGTTGATGACGACCTCTATTGACTGGACGCTGGTATTTTGAGCAATGTTCTTGTATTGCATGAGTCCCTCCTTCGCGGTCCGACCCTTCCTCATGTCGACACAGAGCTCAACGAAGCGGAGCATGATGGGCTCGAGAGATGCGAGAGGAGTTGAACGAAAGCGTTTCGATGAGAACATCTCCGTAAGTGACTGCAGGGCAGCATGCGTTTGTCCGACCGAGACGAGGCCCTCGGCCTGCTTCAGGACGGTTTCGGGTTTTGAGAACGGCGCCATGATGAATTCTGCGGAAACTAAGGTCGCTGTCCTAGACTTCGTGGGGCAAGACTCACGAGCGTGATGGGTTTCAATTCACTGGATAGTCGTGTAGATTGTCGGCCGCGGGGGCCTTGCCGTCTCGTAAGGTGTTGTGCAGGTCGTGCGCGACGATGAGCAAAGTCGGTCGTGGACCGATAAAAGATTTAGAGTACCGATCCGGCCCGGCAAACCCCATCGGGGCTCGAAATAATGAAAGCCCGCCTTTGTCCCTTAGCCGCCCGTGTCGTGCTCGCAATCAACTGGCACGTCGTGACATCTCAGTATCTCTTTAGTTCAAGAGTCCAGCATATCGAGGTTGAGCCATGATTTTTACAAGTCTACTATCCCCTAGCTTCAAGGTATCAGTGCTGATATTGTATGTATGATCCCGTTCGTGACCTCCTCATCATTAGTATCGCTGAATCGACTTAATTTGGCTTCTAGGTACTATATACTTTGAAATACAACTCTATGGCCGCAACTCAACCTTTACATCAGCTTGTGTTTGCATACTTCTGCAGCAGCGGCTCTGTGGCATACTCCTACTGGCCTGGCGCTTTTGAGCATACGCGCAACTGGCATCGAGTCCGATGATTGCGGCTCGACTTCTTCCAGACTCACACTCGCTGATGCAACAGGTACCGCAAGCTCTCCTCTAACCTCCCCTGGCTAGTACCTGTCAAGCTCGCGGCGCCTTCTGTGCAAGCTTCATCGTATGATCGGACGAATAGAGCTTATTCTATCAATGTGGGGACGCGTTGCAAGTCGGACCACAACTTTACAGATGTCATTTCTCCAAAGAGCAGAAGAAGCATCGGAACCGATGCTAGAAGAGCTAGCGAACGTCATCGTCAAGATGCGGTCCGATCGGCCCACCACGACCTCGTTCTAAACAAGTGGGTATCGACTCGGTACATCAATGAGCAGTCTACGATATCGATTGTAGGGGAACGGTCTCCTCACTCTTCACTCGTACCATCGCCAGTAGTGGTTGCCCGGGGTTAACCTGTCAGACAAGCTCATAAAAGGACCGGAGACCATGGCGCATGCCTCACATCAGGTACTGGCTTTCTCCGACTCCATTTCTGTCCTCACAGCGTTATTCACGTGTTTCAGATAGACATGCCACCTACCGAAAGTAGCCTCTATGTATGGAACTACAGTCAGCATCGACTTCCGCCAGGCCTTATCCCCCGTGAGCAACCCATTTTGGAGAGTTTCATCGGAACGCTTATCTGTTTTTGCTTCAGAACCGGCACATTACAGCGGTGCAGATCATTCTAGCACCGTTTGTGGACCACAGCGAGTGTCGTGGATATGCTCAATCGTACCATGCATTCCTCCGGCCTCGACCTTACGCTGCGTGAAGTGGCGCGGCTGCTGGAAAAGCCACATGATACAATCCACCTGAAGAACATATAGTCGCGCTACACTGGAAAACAAGAATTCACCCCCCCTCCCCCTCATACGCGCACTCATGTCATCTTATACGTTGCTTTCCTCAGCGACTCCCTGGCTCTTCGCGGCCGCTCTCTCCCTTCTTCTTTCTGCACGGTTCGCTGGTAGGCTCCTTCGTGTCTATCTTCTCCGACGATACACTACCGTCGATGGACTCCCTCGTCTGGGCGTGAAGCGCGGCAAGAAAATTCGGGGCACGGCGGTTGTGTGCGGTGGAAGGTACGTGAACCCACCACTGCTCTTCCTCGCCCTTTCTGACGGTGAATTACAGCATCTCAGGTCTTTTGACTGCTCGAGTCTGCTCCGACCACTTCACCAATGTTATTCTCATCGACCCGGAGTTACATGAGGTACAACGTTCCAAGCCAAGCTCTCGTATCGCCCAGTTTGATTCGTTACACGGTCTGCATATTATCATACGTGGTATCCGCCCGCTACTCACGCTAGAAATTGCAGGCTATCTGACTTTCGTTCTGGAAGGCTTGCGTAGACTATGGCCCGAGTTTGACCAAGAGCTGCACACCGCGGGGGGCTTGTAAGTTATCAGCGTCTGCTCTCGTGTATCAGGGTCCTCAATCCATCCATAGCGTTGCGCCCGGGGATGTCAAGCCCTTCTTCGGCGGCACACTCATGCCGGCGCCTTACGATGAGTATCACTCTCGGTCTAAGAAGCTTCCTGAGACGCTCTTTATGCGCCGGCCGAACCTTGAGAATCTCCTGCGCAAGCTTGTGCTTTCCCCAAGCAAGCCCGGTTCGAACATTCATACCATCACCGGCTCTGTGCGAGGCTTGCATGTCAGCCAGACCGCTGCAGGCAAGCGCGTCAACGCTGTCGTTATTCGGTCCGGCCAAAGCAACGAGGATATTACGATCAACGACCCGACGCTTGTTCTCGGTATGTGGGCCTGTATCCTATCAGCGTTCGTCCGTGCTAATCTATCTCGCTTCAGACTGTTCCGGCGATAGCCAGGCTGGATTCAAGTGGCTCAAGAAGGCTGGATACGAGTTTTCGCAATCCGCGCGCCTCGAGTATGATCAGAAGCTATACTACGTCACTGTCACCTTCTCTATCTCCGAAGACATGCGCAAGCGAATCGATCACATCCTTGTCGACGGCGGTCAGGAGGGCTTCGACCGCATTGGTTGGCTGTACACGTTCGTGCCTCACTACAACATATGCAACGAAGGCTTCGTGCTGGGCAAGATGGACAACGACACGAGTACGTTATCTGCCGCTACTCTCCGGTAGATCCCTCACTTACGAGATGTCCTAGTGCAACTATGCTGTGGTGGTTGGGGCGATGTCGCTCTTCCTTTATCTCCGGGAGAACTCGAAGGTTACGTCACTTCCGTGCGGGGCCGTGAGCCTATTCCGGAGTGGCTCGTAGAGATCGTGCATATCCTCGCCGAAGAGGGCGAGGCGAAGTTCAAGCCGTTGAAGATCCGTGAGTCGCTGCTCCATTCGCCTTATCATGTCACTGAGGATTGGGGTGTCCCAGGGCCGTGCTCGTTCATCCGATACCAAGATATCAAGGATTTGCCGTCTAATTTCGTTGCTCTTGGAGATGCCATGCTGCAGCTCAATCCCATCTACGCGTATGCCTTCTTCCCCATATTCTTTATCGTATTGCATCGACTCACGTGTCATTTCAGGCAAGGGTGCAGCAAAGCGATGATGGGTGCTGTAACGCTCAACTCTCTCCTTGCGTCCTGTATCCCTATTCCTCGCCCCGGGGCGAAGGATGAGATGCCCGCCGACTTCGGGCGGAAATACTTCCGCGACGTGAGCAACCATGGACAGGCCCTGTGGTGAGTGCACCATTTGCACATCCCTAACAGCAGTTTTATTTATTCCGATCTAGGGATTCGACCAAAACATTCGGTAAGTGCTCCTTCTACATGCGCAAAAATCGCCGCTCATTCCTTATAGACTACGGATTTACGAGTACCCGTCCGGTGGTGGGCGAGACACTCGACACCGGCGCGCTCGCACGGTGGTACCTTGACCTTTTCATCGAGGCGGCTCTACACGTACGCTCGTTGTCTTCGCCGTCACACCCAACTCCTAACACACCGCAATACTGTAGGATCAGGAAGCAGCTTCAGTGATGTGGCACGTGCGGATGCTGCTCGCGCCTCCGTCTGACATGTTCACGCCAAGTATGTTGTGGAAGATCGGCAGCCACTCGTTGCGTGCTAAGGCGTCGTCGGTGTTGCGCCGCGTCGGTTCTGGGTGCAAATGAAGCGTCTATCAACATTCTTTCGTCGAGGGCTCACTAAATGTGTTCAATGAAAGGCGATGGTGTTGTATTACTACGTGTAGAGCGAGCACTCTCTAATACTAAGCGTCCCGAAACATCAATACCGAATCAGCGTAAACGAGTTGCTAATTAATATCCCTGACCCATGACCTCGCTCATATCTTGACCCTTGACTAGCGCAATGATACACACTGGAGTAGTGGCTGTGTTACGACTCGATGAGGTTGAACAGCACAAAGGGGAGGAGTTCCGGGTTCATCTTTACATGGTATTCTCGAATAAAAATTCAGCGCGAGTTTGATAACGAAGTGCGGGCTCTTACACTCTGAGAAGAAATAGTATTCTGACGAAAGACTCATCGTCGTAAAATCAATGCCCTTCGATCGGCAAGATTCTCCTAGCGCGTCGCAGTTGTGACGATGGTCTGCGTCGTCTACGACTCTGACGCTCGATAAAGCCCGGAGTCTGCCCTGATGTTGCTCGAGTGCTTCTGCGAATGCGACGTCGGCAAACGGCTCTCTGCCCGGTGCCCGCAGGATCAGGGAAACAAGCGTCGGGGGTAGCTGAGGCACAATCCCAGGAGTATAGGTTGGGTATGCGCAGAATAACGTTCGGAGCGACGTGAAGTTGGCAATGTAGTCGTCCATAAATGGTCGGTGGGAGAAATACACATCGGCCGCGAGAGATAAGTGTTCTATGTGCGAAGCATGCGGAAGAAGGCTGTCCTGTAACGCCAAAACGTCGTTCTCCTCGAAAGCAGTCATAGTCTTGATATCGAATCGAGTCAACGGCTGACTGAGACCTTTGAGGATGACGATAATGGTCGGTGTATAACATCTCACGACGATGCTGAGTCGCTGAAGGTTAGGTAGGGAGACACTGGTCGGAGGAGGGAAGTGGGCGCGAATATTGATTGCTAGGCTGACCAGCTGCGACATGTTCAGCAAGGTGTTCTGAACACGGGGTATTGCTGTAGTGCGGGAGGTGATACGTGTCGTAGTACGAATGGCGGGGGAACTGAGAATACTCTCAGATTGTGGGAAGTTCAAGATTTCACCCAGGAAGGTAACGTTCTGGAGGCTATGTTCCGGAAGGAGGGCTAGCCAATCGAACATGGATAGTTCACTACCCGGGACCTTGAAGTAGCACAATACAGGCCGACGAATGAGGCTACGCAAGAGCGCATCCGTGCGCAATATTTGTGCCAAATTCTGAGCCGAAGGGGAGTCCGAATCAAAGTTCAGGGTGCGATATAGATTCCTACGAGCGATGGGCAGCCAGTCACGACAAACGCGCGCAGCGCTTGCCAACGTCTGCCGCGGCAACAGCAGAAATATCTCCTCGAGGACATCGTCGGTACACCGTTGTGCCACAGACAATCGCTTCTGTGGGTCTTGGGCTCGGTGTGGCACCCAGGATGTCCAATATGTCAGAGCGCGTTTGCCTATATGTGGTATCCAGTGGGCGTAGGGGAAAATCGTCTTTCGCAACAACGCCGAAAGAAATGCCTGATGCTGGAATGTCAGCAACTTCGAAACTGTGACGAATTGGATCGAGGAGAGATTTACCAGGAACAGCATGATGAGATTGAAGTTTGCGAAATGAGTGGACCGACTGCTGAACGAGCTACCATCGGCGATTGCCGGGACATCCGAAATGGGTGATGTGGTTCGACAACCGCGGAGTCCGTCTGTAGGCACCACACGAACGCGAGAGAAAACACTCTCTATGTAAATTGTAGAGGCGACAATGTGGAAGAGACCAGTCTCTGCCGTAGAATCGACGATTATTACATCAAAGGCAACAAGGGGAGACATTCTTCTAAACATCGGTGAGGTCGCCGCGTCGCCCTTATTTTACCGGACGATATCAGAGTATCGTCCTTCCTCCCACTCCACGTACGATATCCCCTCCGCCATGCATAGTTTCCGGAGAGGCCCCCAATTTTGGCGGGGATACCCGTAATCGAGTATTTCCAACGTATCCAGGCGAGGAAGCCTATCGCGATGGTGTTGGAACGCAGTGGTGTACTCGATAGCCAGGGCCGGCCCGTGCCACGCCCTCGGAGTAGCGAGCGAAAGCGACAACAATGTCGGCGGTAAGCGCGAGAAGATCTGCGGGGTGTGAATCTGAGGGGCGCAAAGGAAGACCTCAAGAAAGGGAAAGGACCAGATGTACTCGTCCATGAAACATAGACGAGAGAAGCAGTTGCCAAGTAATGACAGATATCGGAGATGTGGCGCATGTCGCTCTAGCCCCTTGCGAAGCGAAGCAATATCAGCATCCTCGAGGTTCTCTGCACAGAGACCGAAGCTCTGCAAGGGAGAGGGGAGTCCTTGCAGCATCTCTTCGACGAGGGGAGAATATCCTTCTGTGTGAATGACGAGTTTCCGTAACTTGGGAAATGTGGTGATATCGCACTGGAGAGTGGCGGTCGCGTTGGGGATGGTGATGGAAAGGGTATCCAAGCACGACATGCCAAATACTCTGCAGAGCCGTTCTGGCGTGAGGAACAAACGGCAGTTGATGATGAGTTGCGGGGTCGTACGAATAGCAGGGATATCCAATATGGAGAGTACCGCGCGCGCAGAGGTCTCCGGGGAGGTGTCCATGATGCGCAGCTCGACTGACTGGACACTATGTTCTGGGAGCAACCACAACCAGCCAAAGAGATCGACGTGCAATTCTCCAAAGCTGGCATGTCTCAACCACAATCTGTGAACGAAGGAGTGTAGATGGTGCCCTGCAGAGAGGGTCCGGTAGAGTAGCATCGCAGATGGCATGCGGAGGTTATCCACGACGACCTGGCTATGAAGGTCGAGGCTGGACAAAATTCAACGGTGCTGTGGCCTTTGACGTTGTGGCGCGCTTTGGCGCGCTATAGCGTGCCA
>BSCZ01002240.1:0-17064 GCA_027924225.1 Bjerkandera adusta | reverse complement strand
GCGTGCACGACACGGCGGCGGCGGTCCAAAGGAGACACCGGCACGCGGGGAGCACTACCATCAGGTGAGTCCGCCGCGCGCTCACGTCTCTGTCTGTAGTGCCCAGTCCCGCATCCTGCATCCCGCCCGACCCTGTTTTTTATTTTTTATTATTATTATTTCTTTTTGTATGTATGCATCTAGAATAGGCAATTAAGTTCTGCGCCTACGTGCGCTTATTTTGCATTTAAATCGGTGTGACAGTATCTCCCTGATTTGGGATATTCCAATGGTAATTCAAACTCAGAATTGATGCTGCTGTGCCGGGCAGCAAGTTTCATGCATGAGACGGTACAGCCGTACCTGGCGTTTCATGAATGAAACTTCGTCCAAGGGGTGGGCAACCAGGCCTCGCGCAGTCCTCCCTACCGGGGCTTTTCGCTCCGACTGTGCATGTATCTTAGTGGTACGCAGGATAAACTCGTAGATACAAAAAAAATCACTGCCCTAGCGAATGCAAGGTGCATCATCAGCAAGCGTGGACAGAATGTAGTCGATGTCTGCGAGACTGGACAAGGTGCTAGCGACCAAACCTTTTCTGAATTTTATGGCGGAATGCTAACTGAAATGGCACCACGGGGATCGGAAGAGGTGCGCGGCTTCACCCGCGGGCACTCACTAAGTTGGCGAAAGCGAGCAAACACAACCAAAGCTTGCTACGACCATCACGTGTGTGGAGTAAGTCTCGTACCGATTGTTAACCGATCCTGTAAGGGGATCGGAATCGGCTCCTTCCGGATTGATTCTCGACCCAATCATTACTAAGGTTGACCTCGCGCACTTTCGACCACTCCACGTGGCGCGAATCAGTCACGTGCTATCTCCACTGCCCTTCGTGAAGCGGGTGTGATTGCGGATTGTGAGCCCCCCAGAAATACCCATGACGGCCGGATGAGCAATTATAGCTGATAAGTACCTCAATACCCTGGATTCGCACTGTAGTTTGAAACCTGACGAACTTGCGCGACCTGTGAGAATGCCATCATATTACATAAGCTCATCCCAAAACTACCTTCCGCCTTTAATAACTCTCCAACGGGGCCAGCAATGGAAGATCGGCCACAGTCAATGTCTTTTGTTTTGAATTTCGAAACTTTTGACTGTGGCCGATCTTTTCTCCATGGTTTTCTGCCTTCGCTATTAGACGTTTTGGCTGTGTCCCCGCCAAAATGGTCACGTGATGTGGTCGAAAGTGCGCGAGGTCAACCTTACGCGTGGAAAGCACATCCTGCTTCCTCAAAATTATCGGTAACGCCGTGCGAGCACGGCAAAGCCCGCTAACAAAAACCCACTGAGTTCGGAAGGAACGACAGCAGTCATTCAAGTCGATAGTAAATGTGCTGAACCCTCAGGCTCGATGGAATGTGGCACCGCGAGTGAGGATTAGCGGTGCTTTGCCCCAACCTGTCCGTCACTTGTCACTCGCCTGTCACTCGAGCGTGATGGAAAAGCCCATGCAATGCATGGGAGTTTGCATGGGCCAGCGCTTCTCAGAACTACCCTCACCCATCGAACGTGCCTGCCCCCGCTTTGCGGCCGCATAGCGTATTCGCGACACTACCGGGGAGATCTTTTTTCTATCTGCGCGTTCAGGTTAGATTCCCCCATATAAGTAGTAAGTTTTCAAGGTCAGACGGGCACGCGACATTACAATGGCGCCAACGGACAGCTGATACGTTCAGAATAACAAACGAGTGTTACCGTAAAAACGCCGGTATACAAAGCGACACTACAAAACACGTACATGAGATCTGTTCCTCCGATGAACCCCGCTTTGTTAGCGGGAAAAACGTATGTAGGAAAGTAGCCTGGCTTACAAATCCGCACCCCGTCCAAATGTTGCTGAACATACGGGCTGCCGCCCCCAAGATCACATATGAGCCAAACCGTCCATGATGAAAGTCCTCGTTCATATCACAGGCTTAGACGACGGATCACTCTCCCCCGATGTCGATAGTATGACCTTCAGCACCCTTACCAAGCTCTTCCAGCACCTGCTGCATCAGCGATGGCTTCCTGACCGTGTACCGCGAGACGGCGTTGCGACGCGCTGCACTGAGCAAGTGGGCAGGAAATCCGTCGGTGTCGGACGACAGCCGGTGCCCGTCGTCGATATCGCGTTCGCTCTGGAGAGTCCGGCCGCACTCGTACGCATCGCCCACGAGTCGAGAGAGCGTTTCTTTGTCGATGCTGATTCCGAACATGTCCAGCACAGCTTTCCAGGGCAGGGTGGATATCGTGGAGTAGAGAATTGCGGAGACCAGCCGCACATCCTTGCAAGGCGGCCCGTGCTGAGGCGAACCGTGATCTGGATCCAGTGGAACTTTGAGTAGTGTAGAATGCTCGGTTTGGAAGACGCGATGGAACAGGTGAAGGATGGAAGGAAGCCTGAGAGCATAAGCCGCCAAAAACTCTTCTTCCCCGTTGCATGACGTTCCCGTGCCTCTGTTCGCGTGATGAACCTGCAAGGAAAGAGCGACATAGCTGACGTCCCAAAGCCACATGATGTTTTGTGGTGAAGACGCTATGCGTCGAGTGAGACTAGTCATCGCCGTCGAATCCCCTGCTTTGTCCGCCCTGTGCGCCGACGCAGTCATGCATGCGAAGAGGTAGCACACTGCAAGGCGTATGGGATGGTCCCGGCGCCCCTCATGCACGAACTTCGAGGACGATTTCCAGAGCGTGAACAAGGACTCAAAGAATTCCAGAGAGTCTTCCGGAGCATCGTCGGAAGTGGAATTTAGGAGTGTGACAGCGTGGGCCGACTGCCATGCAAGCTCCGCTGCGAGGAAAATGAAGGGAAGCGCAGGATGGGCTAAGATATCGAATGAAAAGCCAGGATGAGTGTCGGCCAGCTGGGGCGTTTCGGGAACGTCCCGGTTGTCCACAAAGTGGAAGTGGCCTGCGGCCTGCGGGTCTCCGGGAACGCGCGGAAACGAGGAGGCAGCGATCGAGGATAACGAGGTACAAAGATGCCCGACCGCGGACGCCAGAGCATCGACGTGTTGACCCTGCTTTTGTACCCACTCTCCAACGATTGCTTCAATCGCAACGGGGGGAGAAGTGAGGAAAAGCACCAAGGCTTCGACCTCGCCAAATGGAGACGGATTTGAATGTTTCCAATGAGTTTGGTAAGTGTACGAGAGGCTCTCGACAGCGGACGCGAAGTCGATGATATCCGGGTCGGAGGGGCCCGAGGTTACGCACTTGGGCCAGACGAGGTGAACGTGGTCGTCCAGTGCAGCGTGTACAGCATACGGTCTGTGTCGCAACAATCTGCAAAGCAGATCGAAGAAAGCCTGATCCAGCCCAACGAAGCTCGGGTCCGTCGCGGAGTCAAACGCAAGGCCTTCAGGAGGAGCGTCGGGAGTATCTAAGAAGAATTGGGGAGGCGGTTTCCTGTTGCATCCCGTTCGTTAGCTGGCGGTTGGACGCAAGATGGGATTAACTCACCAATTATTTGCGCGAGAGATTGCCAGATGACTAAGGACAAGGCCAACATTGCCCAAGGTAGTACGCCCTACGAGTGCAGCCGCAACATGTTCAGCGTGTCCCTGTTGGAGTTCACGAAGGAAAATTTTCCAGATGAGAGGATCATCGTATGCGCCTGGAGGGGCTTGGAGGATGATGCTAGCGAAAGAAAGACGTCAATATCAATTTTTGAACGCTGACGCGAATGACGTTTAACTCACCAGAGTAGATCGCAAAGTTCTACATATGCGCTGACTCGAGCAGAATCCTTGATCTGCTTCTTCTTGAGCTGCTTCTCGAGCGAATTGATTCGACTGTATACTTCTTTGCTGCTTACTGGTGGGGCTACCTGCATCGTAAGCCTTAAGCCCAATCAGTTCATAACCGTACGGTACGAAACGAGATTGATTTACTCACTGAGGATCCACTTGTTTTGAACCATTCGCCGAATCATCTACATTGCTCTCTCGAGCGGAGGTCGCTTTTGTCGCTGGAATACTCGATTTGCCACGTGGAACGTATGACAGTGCTTGTAGGCCTCGATGAAAACGCTGCCGTATGGACCGTGCGGGGCTATTACTCCGGAATTGGCTGAGAGTAGCTGTGCTAGTATCTTCGGATGACTGTAAGTCTTGTGAGTCGATCGCAGCGGTGTACTCGGAGGCATGGGTCGAGGCCATAGCTAATTCGATCGTGCAGTGACGTTGGCAACGAGATTCGGCTATGAGAGCCAATAGGGGCGAAGTTTTGATCGAGACGAACGTGAACACGTTTACGCAAGAGGGAGAACCCCTGGTGGTTAGACTCGAGGGAAGGTAGAGGTTAATATCATGGCGTAACGGGGGCAATGGGCAACTGGGATCCGAACTGTCAGAACGCAGCGTCTGTCTCTCCGATCCAATCAAAGTAGCTCGCTGAACGGGTAGTCGTATGTTCTCGAGGAGATTGTGCTCCCAGGATCTATGTGGCCGGTTTGAAATAAGAGGGTTGGACCCTATGCTGCCTCAGTTCGTGTGCAGGGGTAGACAGCGACCATCAGTGAGGCAGCTGGTGTTCGGTCGAGACGGAAATGATCATGTGAATGACAACACATACCTCAAGCTCATGACATGATAGGGAAGATGGATAGCAACCAGTGTATCATCCCCTAACACGACAATCCTTGAGCATGAGGCTTGCAACATAACGATGTTTGCAATTCGTCAATATAACATCCACGTGTTCGAGGGCTGTGAAAGGTGAGGTAAATCCCCGTGTCGTGAGATTGCGCAAGTGCATTGCCGTGGAGACGAAAGAGACGAGTTGAATTGCAGCAAGCCGCCGGGTAGAATGAAGTCGAAGGCAAGGCAAAGGAAGCTCGGGCGGTAGTGAATTGAATACAGCGATTGGTTCTCACGGTAAGATGGTATTGCGATCGGCTCCTTCCGGTATTCACGGTGATGACCGAGCCAATCAGCAACATCATTACCACGACCGCAAAGCGCGTCACCTCCTCGTGACGAAAATAGGAAAATAACATACAGCTCTGCAGCAGACACATAGCCGTGAAACCCTGATCATTTCCCGTGCCTCTCCTCATTTCCGCGCTCTGTTTCCACCGAGGTAATACTCGGGGCCGATAGGACGGAGGGACGTCCGAGGTGCCCGTCGAGCAACCGGGCCCTCCCTCGTTACTTGGCGACGACGACGAGCGTGATCGCGGGAGCACAACTCCTACGAGGCCCCCCAGGCACCCAACACACGTGTGTATAATATTAGAACGACGTCGGTGTCTTGGCAGAGGACGTGGAGTCGCGTTGCGAAAAAGCAAATGCCTCACGACTGCCCCCCGGCGGGTGGCTCGCCAGCGCCACGGGGGCGGTGGGGGGCACACCGGTCGCGAGCGGCGGCCCGACGGAGCGTATGCATGCTATGCGGGGGCGGCGTCGGGAGCGACGCACCCGGGCTCCTCGGAGTCGACGTCAACACCCGAGCCGCCATCGGCTTCGGCATTAGTGTTGCGAAATTCGTGGAAAACGAACCCGCCGACGGAATTACGAAGCAAGGCACGCGATAACATGCGGAACTCTCGTGTATTGCGCGAGGGTCCCTGTCCTGTAGACACAGGAATCAGCCTGCAAGGCGTATATGTAATACTCTGGGTATGAGACGGAGGGGTAAGGGCAAAGCAAAAGAGGAAAGCAAGCTACAACTTCACTACACTCATTAGAGCACCAGAAGCACAACCTAAGATCAAGCACGAACGAATAGGGGGTGGTGGCGGTGCAGCACCAAAGTGTCCGACTAGAGTCCATGGATAACATGCAGAGAGACAGAGAGAGGGAAAGAGTCCGGGGTCGATGCGCTCGTGAGATCCTCGTGAAAGCGGGCAAAGGCTACAGGTAAGGGTCACGTTTACGACTTGTAGCCGTAGCCGGAGGATCCCGACGAGCCGTAACCGTAGCTACCACCGCCGTATGAGCCGTTCGAGCTCTGGGCGGTCTGAGTGGCCATCGCAGACGACGTGGTCATCTGCGATGCATAGGTGTTCATCGTGTTGGAGTTCCCCGACGACATCGTCCAGGTGCTCTTGCACTGAGGGAAGCGTTAGTACGTCTGCCTGAAGGTTTGTAGATATACATAGCGCGTACCTGGCTCAAGCAAGAAGCCAAGGCGGTCTCTGTGACGGTCGCAGTCGCGGTCTCAGTCTGGGTCTGGGTCGCAGTTTGTGTCTGTGTCGCGGTCGACAGCAGAGTCTGCGTGAGCGTCATGTCCTTGGTCATCGTGGCGGTGATGGTGTTCTCGACCGTCTTGGTGTTGTCGATGACCTGGGTGCTGACCCAGACCGAGGTGAATGTCGTCGGTTGGACGATGGTGCTTAGCTGCGTCTTGGTGACGGTCATGAAGTCGGTCTTGACATCGGTGACGGTCGCAGTCTGGATCATCGTCATCTTGTCGGTGACGGTCGAAGTCTTCGTCTCTTCAATTGTTTTGGTCTGCAATAGATCGCGTCAGTATGTCCGTTCTATCTCCGTCGCTTTTCTAGGTACTCACGTTGTCGATCACCTTCGTGCTGACCCAGACGGAAGTGAAGGTCGTGGGCTGCACGATGGTGCTCAGCTGCGTGCGCGTGACGAAGTCTGTCTGGGTGGTCGCGACAGTCTGCGTCGCCGTGTCGGTCTGAGTCTTCGTCTGCGTCCAAACCTTGACCTGGGTGCTAGTCTCTGTCGCGGTGAGCGTGTGCTCGAGAGTCTTGGTGCGGTCAATGATCTCCGTCGACACCCAGACGCGGGTTGTCGGTACGAGCTCCGTGGACGTCTTGACCTCGGTCTGGGTGACCTTCTCGGTGTTGGTCTGTGTCCGCGTCGCGGTTTGGGTCATGAAGACGGTTGTGGGCACGGTCATGGTCTGCAAAAACGCAAGAATAACGCGTTAGCACTCTGAAAACACCATCCCCCACAATTTCTTGCGGCTCACCTCGTGCATCGTCTGAGTGACCTGCTGCGTCTGGGTGACCGTCATAGTCTCCTTCATGGTCACCGTCGCAGTCTCCTTCATTGTCGATGTCTGGGTGACGGTAACGGTAGCCTGACCGCCGTACCCGCCACCATATCCACCGCCGCAGCTGCCCTTGCTACACAAACGCGACGCGCCGTCAGTCAATTGCCCCCCACGCACAAAACGCGCACAGACGCGAGCCCGATCGGGAAACTCACTTGTTGATGATGATCGTCTCATAGCAACCCTGGTCCTGACCGTACCACGAATATGGCTTGCACGATCCGTCCGACTGCTTCGAGTATCCGTACCCACAGTCCAGGCTCTTGTAGCCGCCAGACATGAAGGACGAATAGGGCATCGCGGAGTAGATGTCATACGAGGACGACGACTGGGGCGCGGCGGTGATGACCGAGGACGCGGCCGAGTCGTACGCGCTGACGGTGGCGGAGGGGGTGCTGGCGCCGTTGTTGACATTGCTGACAGAGGCGGCGGCCGAGGACGCGGCGACGCTTGTCGACGCTGCGGCGGTGCCGTAGACGGCAGAGAAGGGGACGGCGGAGACGCCGTTGGCCACTTGTGCAGTAGCCGCGCTGACGAGGGTAAGACCGAAGAGAAGGGCGTTCATGGCTGCGGGTGCTGGAGATTATATAGCTTGAGTGTAACGAAAGGAAGCGGTCTACGCTCTGCGACTGTCTAGCAGCTGAAGGACTGTGGGCGCGGTAAGCTTGACGGCACGCGTGCAAGCACTCTGGGGGACGTCAGTGTGTTTTCGCGACGGTTCGCGCGCGCAGACTGACCGCAAAAGAAAGGAAAGGTAAGCAGAGAAGAGGAAGGGGAACGAAGGGTGGGGACAGGCTGGCCCTGCGGGACGAGCCGCTTTATGAAGGGCGGACGAGATCTTTCTGCGCGGGCACGATCAAATCAGCCAAGTGGTCACCAGGGAGACCCACGGCAGCCTGTCGTATCGGCCCTCCCACACGTCCTCATTGGCCCATCGCTCTGTCGCACGCCCATTGGCCGCGCGCGATGTGCCTCGTCGCTTACGCCCCAACAAATTCTAGACCGGAGCCGTGCATTATGTTCGCCGTGCAGATGGAAATAACAACATATTCTACCGAGCATCCCCCACCGACTCCCTGGCACACCGCCACGCCTACGCGCCCCGCGGGCCAAAGTTGCCATGGACGTCCAATAGAATCCGCAGGGCATTTCGGGCACGTATCCTGGACATGTCTTCTGGTTGCGATGTGAAAGTCGTTTCCACATCCCTGGGTTTGTCCTGGTATGGATACTACCGGCGCCAGCATCAGCATCCTGTGTTACCTCAATAGCGCCCTTACTCACCGGCAGGAACTGTCCAATCACGGCCCGTCAGCATCACACCACCCTTATAACTGTTATCGCAACCCACTTTGTGCAGATACTCGTATGCAACCAACGTAAAGCCGAACTGCGGACTGCTCCGGATGATTCGCGCAGGCCCGCCCTTGAAGAACGCCTTGAAGCCTTCCTCGCGGTCTGATCGACGCGGGCGGGTCGGCCACACTCAATCAATGCGCAATTACGAGCCAAACATCACTCACATATCTTGGAGAACGCATCAGCCATCCCTTTGTAATGCGTCTGTCCCGACCGCGCCTCCGTCTGGAGACGAGTCTTAACGACGTCTGTACACAAGGTTGTTGCATCAGCCCGTCGAACCATGATTGACAGCACTGATCCTTACCTGCTGGGGTGGTGAAATAGGCCGCGGGCATGCCACTGTTGGCAACATCAGTAACAATGGCATTAGATGAACACGATACTGTCCATCTTGAAGGAAGATGGGATTTTAGTGCTGTGTACTCACGCGATAGCGGCGGAGGCAAGCGTCTCGAGGAATGACAGCTGCTTGCCGTTGTAGCCTTCGCCGAATACGTCCTTCTTCAAGTGCGCGTACGCGGGGAAATAGATCGCCGAGAACGGAATGTCACGAAGCAAACACGCCGATGCGCCCTTGTACAGTCCAACCAAGCCAAGCTGCCGGACGATGTGCGCGGCGCCTTTCGGGACGGCACCTTCGAGCTTGGCAGCCTCGCCTTGCATCTGCAGACGAATCTTGCTGAAAATAGACCCATCAGTCAACGCTCGATCGCATCCGTCCGTGCACGTACACAATTTCGAGCGGGTTGGTGAAGACCTGACGGGAACCACATGAGTTAATGCGCCACAATTGCCCAGCGTCATGAAACGACGTACAACTTGGCAACCTCCGGCGCTTCCACCAGCAAACAGCTCCCAACCCAGCTTGATCCTGCCAGTCTCGGGATCCATGGCGCGAGACCGGACGAAATCATTGACCGTGAGCTTGATGGCTTTTTCCGGGGCGACACCCTGCGTGATACAATCAGTCAAGGTCACACACTGAAGTTATGACAGTCTGACGTACGATCAGTTGCGGGCCCAAGCCTCGGTAGAAACCTACAAGGCCTTCGTTATGCAACACTTTCCGCACACAGTCGAAGCTGTTCTTGTACAGCAGCTGTCCAACCACCGTGCTTCGCTGGTTTTGCATGCGGGTCTACATCAAAGAAGCGGTCCGTCAGACCGGATACTATCACCGTATGCAAAGACTGCATCACCTTAACTGGATATTTGGTCAGCGAACGCCGCCGTAGGGTACAGCATTATGTACTCACCAAGATCGATAGGGTATACGATGGTAGCACCGAAAGCACCGGCGGCACCTAACAACAACGTTAAAACAACGTCAGATGCGTAAAGACGCATACGCACCGCCAAGCATAAAGTTGTACACGGAATGTGCAACCTCATGGACGACGGACATAGTCGTCGACCGCTCCTCCTTGGGACCTTCTTCGAACGGGGTTTGCCATCGCGGATCAAGAAGCTGAGCAAAGTCAATCAACGCCAGTCGTTGCGACGGGCTTCCTCGGCCAGCGAAGTGGAAGATGATGTTCGCCTCCATGGGCGTGAAAAGGGAGTACCGGGTGCTGGATGCACAGTAGTTGAGGAAGTCGGACTGGTCAATACGACCATCCTTGGACTTGGCAGTAGCCTCGCGGATGATACTGAATAACGCACGTTAGCCCCGCGATAATGCTCAAGGACCAGGATTGCTCACCGCTCGACCATGTCCATCTCTAAAGAGGGGATAAAAGATATTCGTTCGTCGCTGAATGCAACAGTGAAAGTATTTGCCTACCTCTGATGACATTGTGGAACGCAATAACCTCAGAGTAGGTGATCCTTCCACCCGGTGTCAAAGTGCAAAGCGTGGGCAGGCGTTGTATAACGGCGTCTGAGAGTTTGTGGCCAGCAAGTTCCTGAAATACTGTTAGCGACAACCTCAATACCTTCATAACGTGTAGCGTACCATAATAATGCGCTTAAACTGGTCAGGCTGGATAAATCCGTCCTCATCCTGGTCAAGGAACTTGAAAGATTGGCGAAGGCGCTCTCCTTGCAAGCCCTTCATGAGCTGAGTAAACTCGCTGTCTGTACGTGAATGTTAGATGGGCATAGGGACGAGCTCTGCTTGTACATACATCCCAAGACATGTGCTCCGTTCTTCTTTCCAAGATAGAGCTTCACCCAGTCGCTAGAGGACCGTTCAGCCGTGACAGCTCACAACATACAGGAAGCGCACGCACCAATCAAAGTCGAAAGGAATGGATTCGGACGTAATGGTGCCCTTGAATACATTTTTGAATTCGTCGTAAGTAATGGTGCCCGACTTGTCACTGCACGGGGGGACTCGGTTGTAAGTATGACTCGATCACACAAGGATACCGGACCGGAATCACGTACACATCGAAGTACTGGAAGGCAATCCAGTAGTCCGCGTCCGGCCGCTTCAGAATCGTCTCGAACACGACGAAGTCATCCCACGAAACGAGTCCACGCTTGGTGGCGTCGGCAACGCGGAAGAGGGTCGCGAACTGCGCGCGACCAATCTTGCTGAGGTCGGACTTGGGCGCGATCGCGTTCACGAACTGCTCGACGTTAAGGAACCTGCCGTGTGTGAGTATGTCGTGCCCGTAATGTACGAGAACCATACGCACTTCTCCTCGCCGACGGCCGTCTGCGCGTTGGTGTCGAAAGTCCGTCTCCACCGCTTCAACTCATTCTCCGGCACGGACATCGCGCTCTTGACCGTCTGAAGAGCGGTGGAGGCACGGGAGACGACGGTAGGCTTGTCGGGGGAGTCGCATTGCAGCTTCGCGAAAAGCGCGAGTTGGGGGAGGGGGGACATGGCTCGGGTAGCGTCGACGTGTTAGTTTTGGTCTAGGCCGGAGGGTGCGGGGTGTATCGGGGTATCGTCTCCAGCGAGTCTAGTCGGGGATCTCTACGTTAAGGAGGGTGTAGAGTAGTCTATGTCTCCCGCCGGGGTCTATGCGGGCTGAGGCAAGCAGAGGCAGAGGCAAGGGCAGCAGGGAGGGGCGTTGAAGAGGGCGTTGCCTCAGGCTCGACTTTTCCTCCGCGCGGGGTTAGAGGCTGACTAAGCACCTCATCCGGTAATTTCTCTACCTCCGCTTCTGCGAGTTCTCCCGTGCCTACCGCTGCCTTCTCAATACATACGCCCAGAATGAATACACACGACCAGAATAGACATTGCATCGCACACGACCATCTTCACGCCTCAAAAGCGACCTCGCGAGGCAGCCTGAAGCTGATACAATACATCTCCTTCTTCGGTGCGACCTTACGCACATAATGGTACCCCACATCGTCCCCCAAAGCGTGCCCAAGCTCCGCCTCGACTCGCTAAGATCCGCGCGTCAGCAGGCGGCGCGTTAAATGCCAAACACCGAGTACGCACCCGTCGTATGTCTATCTCTGCCTGCGCGCCGTCCTCACGCGTGAAGCAGTAGCAGTGCACCGTCGGCATCTCCTCGTAAACCCCACTCAAATCCCGGCCCCCCGCGTTCCTTGAGGAGAGCACCCCGCGGAACGCGCTCAAAAACAATATCGCGCTATCAGGCAGGTTCATCACAAACTGCGTGACCCGGCTTCGGCGCACCACGGGTGATGGGCTGGGATTGCGTGCCTCTGGGCCGCGCTCTCTGGCCTGCCGTTGTTCTTTCAGACGTTTCGTCTTGCTCAGCGGGGGCGTGGCTGCAGGGAGTGGATCATCAAGAGCGCGCGTAATAACCGCCCGAATGAACTCCTTCCCGTCTTCGCAGGACGTGCGCACGAGCGATTGGACCTGTGAGCGGTGAGCAATAATTCCTCACGAGCGACATTACACCTACGTGGTTGTTCTGCACGTTCGCCTGCAGGTATTTATAGCTCTCCGGATTGAGGTCATTGGCAAAAACACCGCACCCCTTCTTCGCAGCCGGGAGTGCAAAGGGACCCACGCCAGCGAATACATCTGCGATCACGTCCTCTGGTTTGAACATGTCGACTAGGCGACCATGTTCGGTATGCAGCCGCGAATTCCAATATACTTTTGCAAAGTCAAAGGTAAACTTGCAATTCGACTCAGACTGTGGAGCGATCAGCAAAACCGATCCCTCACGGCCAACCTAAAACGCACGTGTTCGACCAAGTAATCGGGTTCGCCAGCGAGCAGCTCCATGTCAAATACGCGAAACTTATTTGAGATCGTGTTCAGCTTGTTGACCACCGTCCGTATCCGGCTGACTTTCTGAGATCGCGTCAGCCGAGGCATTTATGCGGCGAAAAAGACACCACTTACGTCGAGGATAATCTCGCCGATAACATTTTTGTACGGAAGGTACTCGTCCCTGAGATTGAGATGCGCTGACAAGCAGTGTAAACACGCGTGTAGAGAGGGGAAACGTGGCGATACGCGTACCTATGTGGCCAACGACCGCAAACCCGGAAGGCGCCTCTTCGAGCAAGTCTTCTGGTAGGATCGCCGTAATAATGTCCTCTGCAAGAGTTTAGCGGTCGCGGAGTGTGACCAGACAAGAATACACACCAGCAGTCCAATAGTCGTATTTCAATTCAATCGTGTGCGTTGTCAGCGGCGCCGACTGCGATTCCAAATAGCGTTTAGCGTCTTCGGGCAATTCGTCTAACTTGCAAAGCGTTCAATTCCCGGTCGCGGGTTCAGACAAGGTTGTTTCAAACGCACCTTGGTTCTGAAACCTAAACAGAACGAGTCGATCGCCCTCGGGCCCCATTACTACGCTGGGAATCCGTGGAAGATCCATGATGGTTCTGTGAAATACACAATCGGTAGGAGCGCAGTCGGGGAAGGATGGAAGTCACCTTTTCAGCGGCTCCGAGCGCAGAATCGATCCTGTCTTCGCGGGCGGAACCCTGGCGGCGAGAACCTGAATCGTCTTCCGGAACGCGTCCCGGTCGAGCTTTTCTGACATGCCCCGATGTATGGGCGGAGAAGCGTCAATGCTACTTGGTCGTGTCATGATGTGTCGCGAGAGAGTGGGCCAGCGGAACGAGAGAGGTCGTCGGAGCAGGTGTGCGAGGGCTGTCATGAGACGAGGCGGAGATTGGTCGTGAGCGACTAAGACACAAAGTCAGGACGCCGGCCTGATTCTGACCTTGTCTGGTCAACGACACCGAACGGCAACAAGTCAGGGTCAAGAGCAAGGTCGAGAGCCTGAGTCGGCAATTCAAGCGATCGGGAAAATGGGCGGCTTCGCGCACGTGGGCAGATCTTGATCAATGATCGTGCGCGTACTCCGCTTTCGTATACGCCACCATCTCCGTTTCTGCCACCACGATGTGCCAACACGACGCCAACGACGATGCGGGACAATCGGACGTTTCTCTACCTCCTCCAGAAGTTCTGGCGCACATCGTCGATGTCCACTGCCATCCCACCGACTCACCGATCCTCCCAGAAATTATGTCTGCCCTCCCCATCCGCATCTGTGCGATGGCCACACGCGCGACAGACCAAAGTCTAGTAGCCGATTTGGCGACAAAATATCCAGATAAAGTTGTCCCATGCTTCGGTCTGTCTACAATGGCTCAGCAGACCGTTCTCACCAACAGCCTTCTGCAGGCTACCACCCATGGTTCTCACACTGGATCGCCCTGACGCAGCCTGCCTCAAAAGAGGATCACTACCGTGCATTATTTCTCCCAGTCAATGCGCCACAAAAGCCATCTCTCGTATCCTCATTTGGCCGCCTGCTGCCATTCCTCCCCGACCCGATCCCCCTCCCAGACGTCCTATCAGGGCTACGACAGAACCTGCTCGCTTTCCCACATGCGATGCTCGGCGAAGTCGGACTTGACCGCGCTTGCCGTATTCCATACGCACTACCCGCACCCCCTCCATACGTCCAATATGACGTACGCAAAGAGCTCTCGCCGTTCACGATCCCACTTGCCCACCAGCTCGTCGTGCTTGAGGCACAGATCGATCTGGCAGTCGAACTGAAGCGCAACGTGAGTTTCCACAGCGTCAAGAGTCAGCAGGCAACGGTGGAGCTATTGGACAAGCTTAAGACGCGTCATGGCGATGCGTGGTACGCAATCAGCGTGGACATGCACAGCTGTGGACTGAGCGCAGAGACGTGGAAGGATCTCGAGGTAAGGATTTTTAGGGTTATGAGTATTGTATGTTTACTGAACACACGCGTAGAAGAAACATAATAACGTCTTTCTCTCGCTTTCGACGGCGATCAACTCACGGTCACCTGCGCACAAAGACCTCATCCGAGCGTGTTCACCAGACCGCATCATGGTCGAGTCCGACTATAACGACTCGGCGCGTCTGACGGACCAGACGTGTCAAATGCTGTCGACAATCGCAGAAGTCAAAGGCTGGCATATCGAAACGTCGTGGGAGGACGACCTCCCAGTCGAAGAATGGGGCGCGGTACGGAAACTGGAAGAAAACTGGAAGACGTTCCAGCGCGGGGCACATCCACCTATAAGGAAGAAGAACCGCCGAAAACTACTGTTGGAAGATTGGGAGAGCGACGAGGAGGATGGAGCATGAACTCGAAGAATCCACTCATGCGCTTCAGACCAGCTTTGCATACATGAGCACGACCATCATGGCGTCAAAAATACAGTGTATATCTAGGTTTTAATTCTACACGGGAGCACATTCGGATTAATACATCGCGTTTTGCCACGAGAGTACATTTTACTTCTTGAGGAGAGCGGGGGGCGTCGGGCCAGCGGAGAAGCCCTTGTCGCCAGCGTAGCTTGAGTTGCCAGCAAGCTCCTCTCTGCAATACATGTTCAGGAATCGTCTCTGAGTGAGGAATGGGGTACGTACTCGATGCGGAGGAGGGCATTGTACTTGGCAACACGCTCGCTACGAGCGGGAGCACCAGTCTTGATCTGGCCGGTGCCGAGGGCAACGACGAGGTCGGCGATGAGGGTGTTCTCAGTCTCACCGCTACGGTGAGAAACCATGACACCCCAGCCGTCGGACTGTGAGAGCTGCGCACTGAAAGATGTCGGTGGTGAGACTCAGGCCTCGCGTCGGATTCTGCGGAAACTTACGCTTGAATGGACTCGGAGATGGTACCAATCTGGTTAACCTTAAGCAGGAGACCGTTGCAGGCCTTCTTCTCGATGGCGGTCTTGATACGGAGGGGGTTAGTCACGGTCAAGTCGTCACCAACGATCTGGATGCCGCTGTTGGCGGTGAAGTGCGACCACGCCTCCCAGTCATCCTGGTCGAAGGGGTCCTCAATCGAGACAATAGGGTACTGCTTGACGTAGCCGAGGTAGAGGTCCGCAAGCTCCTTGCCAGAGATCCACTTGGTGGGGTCGGAGTTAGGGTTCTTGAAGTCAAGGTCGTACTTGCCGTCCTTGTAGAACTCAGAGGAGGCGACGTCGAGAGCAATCTTGATCTTGCCCTCGTAGCCAGCCTTCTTGATGGCCTCGCTCAAGAGTTCAAGCGACTCCTCAGCGCCAGAGACGTTGGGAGCAAAGCCACCCTCGTCACCAACGTTGACGGCTATAAGATGATTAGGATTAGACTCCATCTATGCGTATATGCGCGTACCATCAATGCCGTACTTGGCGCTGATGACCTTCTTGAGAGTGTGGTAGGTCTCAGAGCCGATCTTCATAGCCTCAGTGAAGCTGGTGGCGCCGGTAGGGAGGAGCATGAATTCCTGGAACGCAAGCTTGTTGCCAGCATGGGATCCGCCGTTGATGACGTTGAATGCGGGGCAAGGGAGAACGTAGGGGGGCTTGACGCCAGCAAGCTCAGCAAGGTGCTGGTAGAGGGGGACGCCCTTCTCGGCGGCGGCAGCCTCAGCGACAGCAATAGAAACACCGAGGATGGCGTTGGCACCGAGCTTGCCCTTGTTGGGAGTACCATCGAGCTTGATCAGGAAGTCGTCGATCTCCTTCTGCTGGGTGACCTTGAGCTGGGACTTGATGAGCTCGGGTGCGATGATGTCGTTGACATTTGCGACAGCCTTGAGGACACCTGGGAAGCGCGAAACGCGGTGTTAGAGCGAAAACTGGTGAGGGGGAGAAGATTTTGCGTACCCTTGCCGACATACTGGGTCTTGTCACCATCGCGCAGCTCGACGGCCTCGTGAACGCCAGTAGAGGCGCCAGAGGGGACGGAGGCACGGAAACGGCCTAGGAAAACGCGTCAAAAAGATGCGCGCATCATGATCGTCGGGACGCACCCTTCTCAGTGTAGACGTCGACCTCGACGGTGGGGTTTCCCCGAGAGTCGAAGATCTAGTTGAGGGATGGTAAGACGACGCGTTCGGGGGAAACAAGAGTGCGAAGAACATACCTGGCGGGCGTGGACTTTGGTGACGGACATGGTGAGGAGGATGAGGGTCTGAAGGAGAGAAAGGGCGCGGCGGCAACAAGCGTTTATGAGCGACGAGATTGGTTTCCCACGCTGATTATCTCCACCTTCGCCTGGCGAGTCCCCTTCGAGTCAGTTCGACGCGCATATAGTCACCCTACGCCGCCCCTTGCGCCCTGTGCGTCTTTGACGACGCCGGGGCTGGTGCGAGCGAGACAAACATGCGGTCGGTACACAACTACGCACAACACAGCGTCGGCTTGTCGGATTTCACACCCCTGCTCCCGCCGGCCCGGCCTACGCGGAAAACATCCACCTCGCTACCCTGCGTC